>PVJH01002830.1:0-37031 GCA_004026705.1 Nesogale talazaci
TTTGCATTGATGACTCATAGAGACTAATTGGTCACCCATCTCAAACTCTCAAATAAACAACAGTGCAGTAGCTATAATGCTTTTCAATTCTGAAAAGCCAGGAAAAACTACTCAAAATCACTTGCCTTGCATTCTAATCAATATTGTTCCTGATGTCCTTAACTCTTTCAGTAACCATTCTCACTGAAAGACTAATAGTCTCCAACTTTTTAAATTTTCTCAGGACAAACTTCTTCATCTGCTTCAAGGAAACATGATTTCATTTACTCCAGTAGTTGGTCAGTAGCTGAATTTTCTTGCCTGGCTGAAAAATGAGCCACTCAGACACTTACTTCAGCTGTAATAAAGTGCATAGCTACAGTAACTACTAATTATTTATTGTCCCTTCTTCACCTCCTCTGAGGTACTGCTAAAGAGAAAATAGAAGGAGAGGGAGGAAATATAACTAACAACTGCAAATTTTATGGCACTCTGCTGCTTTGTAGGAGAAAAACAGGTCTTCTACTCATGTAAAGAGTTAGTCTCAGAAATTCTGTCCAATAATGTGGTTCTGCATTGGAATCAACTTGATGACAGTGAGGTGTTTTGGGTTCTGTTTCAGATACTTTGTGTATATATTATCATACAATTCTTCCAACCCTAAATACAGATATTATTGTCCTCATTTGACCGTCTTAGCACAAATAGTCTATGAACTTTGCTTTCAAAACCTGCTCTTTATCTACATTCACTAAAGTCAACCAGCACTGCAGTAAATATTCTATTGTTCAAAATGTGATTGATCTTTCCTTTTTAAAATTGTGAATAATTTTATGATGAATTAAATACTATGCAACATTTATCTTCGATAGAAGTAAAATGTCCTAATCTTAGAACAGAAAAGCCCTGTTGGTGTGTGGGTCAGGGGCTGGGCTGCTCACAAGGTCACTGGTTCAAATCCACCAGCTGATCCAAGGGAGAAACAGGAAGCTTTTTACTCTTGTAAAAATTTACGGTCTCACTGTAGGTCCAGCATCCTCTGATGGAAGTCCAACGTCATCAAGACAGCAGGCCTTTTGCATAATAGACATGCAAGCCTTTTTAGCTTCCTGCAAAGTAGCACCAGGTTCAAGAGCAGCTGTAGTACTCTACATCCTTAGATCATAATTCTTGTGGGTCTCATTTAACATGATTCTCCTTCTTTCATTTTCAGTCATAGTAGCTTCCTGTCATTGCACATCTTTTAGTAATTAATCTTCCACTCTTCACTTCTCCAAGCAAGACACCACTGTCTTGGGGAGGTGGGAGGTTCTTGATTAAAAATTTGGTCTATATGGAGCAACAAAAATTTTCATAGAACACAAAAACAGTATCGTAATATATTTATTTTAATTTTAAAATGCCTCAGGGTTTTGTTAAATTGTTAAAAAGCGGGACATCTGGTCACTAATTTAGTGTGGCTTTTGTTTTTCTAATTCCACAACTTTCTTCCCATAGCATGGGCTTCTTGCACCCTCCCCTTGCCATTTCTCCATTTCTGTGTTTTGTTCGTCCATTCTACCACTTTCTCACTCATCCACCTTATTTCTCTATTCTCTCCCTTGAATTCCTTTTTATTTTTTCCTTTCTTCTTGGATTACAGCTTAAGTATATCAATGGTACCAATGTCATTATTTGTTATAATTCTACTTGGAGTAAAAAGAGTTAGGACCATTTAGAATTTAAGTAAACCACAACCCAAGTGCAAAAGAAAATAATATTTTTCTAAAAATTGAAAGTATTCTTATTAATACCTAGAAAACATTTATTGTAAATACCGCAATTCATTACCTGAGTGACAAAATCAACTTAGCCCTAAAGACTTGAGGCAAGTAACAGTTTTAATTTTTAAGAGAAACTGTAATTTATAGCCTTAGACTATATTTCATTATTCATTTCAAATGAATCATCACTATGCCAAAAGTAATATGAAAGGTCTACTAAATGTTTTTTGTTTGTTTGTTTGGGGGGGCATCACTGCTCTCCGGTGGTGGGAGTAGGAGGCCCAGTCCCACTGCTGGAATTGAACCTCCATCCCAGTGGGCTGCAGTCCCGCACACAACCACCACGCCACAGAGGTTCAGCCCTACTAAATGTTTTAGAAGGAACAAAACAAGGCCAAGATATTGTAGCCCATTTGAGAAGTTGAAAAAGATTAAAAATAAAGTATAACAGATACAAGCTGGTTTATTCACTTGCGATCACAAACTAAACTTCATATTTGTTCAAAAATCAAACACTTGTTTGAGCCATAAACTTGCTCCATCTCTTATCCCCACTCTAAAGCACTCTTTACTCTCACTCCACTATGCCAGACCTCAAAAACTTGTCCCTTTCCCTGTCTGATTTGGGTCCCAGTCCAATCTATACTTCTCTCTCTCTCTCTCTCTCTCTCACATACACACACACACACACACACACACACACACCATACTCACTTAAGGATTCATTCAAGTTTACCTTCAGGGCCAGCTCTTACAATACTTTTAATTCAATTTTAAAAATTAATTATACTCCCTCATTCAAAAAAAACACACACACGCAAAATCTTCGTCACTGACTTGGTTGGTCACAATCTCATAGTGATCCTATGTAGGGTTTCCCTAGACTGTAAATCTTAGTGGGAACAAAATGCCTCATTCGTCTCCCAAGAGCAGCTGGCTGGCTTTGCACAACTGACCTGGCTGCTCACAATCCAATGCATACCCAACAGTGCCATTCGAAGTCCTGCAACTCCTCCACACTTTCAATTAATACCTTGACATTTTTTAAACACCAACAGCTCAATTTTCAATTAACCACTGTGTATTAACCTCATCAGCAATGTCCTCAAATATCTAGCGAAGTCATTAATTCATTACCTACTACTTAGTATCTGGCACCTACTATGTGTCACTAACTGAACATCTGGAAGGAATAGAGAATTGCATAACACACAATTCCTGCCCCAAGAATCCCCAGGTAAACTGAATTTATCACTAGTGACTAATCTTGTAAATGAAACACTGCTTAAGGTTCGAGTTATTTAGCATATTTAAACATATCATTTGTCATTTGGAAAAATTGTAAATCACTGATTTTTTCTTAAGTTTCTAATGTGCTAAGGAAACAAGATTAAAAGATAGGAGAACCATATATGCCCAATGCAAAAAATCATCCACACTTGGGAACCAGAATATCAATTAGAAAAACCAGAGCAGAAGCAAAATACATTTCTCAAATAAACTATTCTATCTTCTTTACCATCAACTGTGGGAAGATAAATAGCGCCATTGTCATTGGAGGGATTATGTTTGGGCACAAGAATCACAAGAGCCCTATTTCACATGACTAATTTTTTGCTGATATTACTGTATAAAAATTAATAGACCAACAATGAGAGTAGAGATACCAAGAGGATTAGAGGAGGGTGGGACTCAATCATAAGGATCAACATATAATCGTCCCCCCTCTCAGGGGGAAGAGTAACAGTAAAGTGGGTGAGGGGTGACAAAGGATGATGTAAGATATGAAAAAAAATCTATAATTTATCAAGGGTTCCTGAGGGGGGTAGGGGAAAGAAATGGGGAGCTGATATCTGGGGCTCAAGTAGGAAAAGAATGCTTTGAAGATGATGATGGTGGCATATGTAAAAATGTGCTTGACACATTGGGGGAATGTACAGATTGTGATAATATAAAAGCCCCAATAAAAGCATTTTTTTTACATAAAGTTAAAAAATTTATAGAGATGACAGCATGAGGAAGGAATTGAGGAGAACAAAAAGGTGAACTCAAAACATCACCCAAGAAAGCAAAAACTCAAAAAAGATTCTTTGTTGTTGGAAGAAATCCATTTGGTCATGGCTATTTATCACTTTAACATAGCTTTGGATTCATTTGATGTTATTTTTGCATCTAGATCCATAAGACCTAATGATCTATAATCATGTGCTCTTCTCTAATGTTCTTTCCTGTCAACTTCAGTGGTCTGGCAATTCTGATGCTGTCACACACCTTCTCTCATGATGGGTTCTGATATAGTGTAATCTCTGTGATGAGATCTCCCTTCATGCCGTCACCCAGGAGATGTCTAGAAGCCCTCTCTCTGGAAGGTATTGAGCGTCCTTGGACATTAAAAGGTACATTAGGAAGGACCAGAGCACCTGGTACCCAGGAGGTCACATGCACTGTTCAATGTATATAATGCTCCATATTCATTTTCTGTTCATCCCTGTTGGAAGTGTCTGCCTTCCACGTAAGAGACCCAGGGCAGTTAGAAAAAGGCATGCCCTCATCTATGAAGTTCAAATCTGCTAAAGAGATTTTAGGAAAGAGTTTCCTATCTGTGAACAAGAATGGTCTATGACAGTGATTCTCAACCTGTGGGTTGCAACCCCTTAGGGGGTGGAATGGCCCTTTCACAAGGGGCACCCTATTCATAAAAGTAGCAAAACTACAGTTATGAAGTAGCAACAAAGATAATTTTATGGTTGTGGGGTCACCACAACATGAGGAACTATATGAAAGGGTCGCGGCATCAGGAAGGTTGAGAAACACTGACGCATGAGCACAACAAAATTTCAGGAATTCCCTTTCTTCACAAGGGCACACCACAGAACAGTCAGTAGACACACAAATAAGCATTTTCTGGAATTCTCTTTGAGCCAAGATCCATCTGATATCAGCAATGATATTTCTTGTTCCACATCCCCTTCTGAATCCTGCCTGCACTTCAGGCAGTTCCCTGTCAATGTACTGCTAAAACTGTTGCTAGATGATCTTCATCAAAATTTTACTTGCATGTAATATCAATGATATTGTTCAACAATTTGGACAATCTGTTGAGTCACTTTTTCTTTGGAATGGGTACAAATATGAATCTCTTTCAGTCAGCTGGACAAGTAACTGTGTTCCAAATTCCTGGCATAGACGAGTGAGTGCTTCTAGGGCTTTATCAGCTTATTGAAACATTTATTTTGACACTGCATCCTTTCCAGAGATGCAGTGTTTTTCCCTACTGCTCTTGGTGCAGCTGGGATTTCTTCCTTCAGTACCATTGGGTCTTGCTCGTATGAGATTCTTGAAATGGTTGAATGTTGACAAGGGGTTTTTTTCTCAGAAGATAGGCCTGGAAAATTACTTCTGAAAAATCAGCATTGAAAACTCTGTGAAGGATAGTTCTACTCTGATGAGAATCCTAGTCAGAACTTATCTAGTTCTGACTTGCTTAGTTTTTGCTTGTCTAGTCAGAAACTATTTGATATTTCATAGTTTAATATTTCATAGTTATTTTAAAAACTTGAAGGCAAAATAGGTTACTGATGACAAGGATAGCATTAAAGTGATGATGATTATCTCCAGCATGTTAGTTGGAATTAAAAAAACAAAAACAGAAAAAGGTGCCCGAACCCACCCTCTGGCCTCAAGAGTGTGATTTCCATTTGAGTACAGCCCAACACGTAGCCACAACACCACCAGGGTGCCTTGTGATTTCCTATTAACAACATTTTCAGAAACTCTTTAGTGGTGTAAATGTTCAAGGACAAACACCCAGATGAATTTCATTCATCTCACTTCCTATCACGCTATTCTCATCTGCTAACCTCCAAGACTGACCTTCATAGAAACATGAGAGTCTAACTCAGAGAGAAATGGAGAGCACACAAACAGTAGCAGGGAGAGTACCCCATAAGGCATAGTGCCTAGGTTGTTTTCTATTGTTAGTGCATGTCTTCTGTGTGCCAGGTGGATGACATGTACTTCTCACCACATGAAGCCCTCAGTTTACAGATCACCTCAGAGACTGGACACAAGGTCACAGACACGACCAGGCAAACTGAGGTATGACCCAGAGTTGACAGATGCTATTGTCTTCTGATTTATCAGCCTTGATTTCTTGCACCATCTAAGAGAAAACTGAATTAGAAGGAAAATGGGCAGATAGGTGACATTTGCAGTAATAAAGATCCACCTAGGCTGAGTTCTGGTGGCGTAGTGGTTGTGCGCAGGACTGCAACCCACTGGGATGGAGGTTCAATTCCAGCAGCAGCTATTTGGGAGCAAAGGCTGGGTCTCCTACTCCCACCACCAGAGGGCAGTAATGCTCACAAAAATTTTTTAAAAATCCACCTATTTACATAAAGCTATCTTTAAATAGTTAGATTTAAGACTAGTTAATTTAGAATACAGAAATGTTCTAACTAGACAAAAGCAGGATTTAGAGAGAGGAAAATGTTGGCCACAACTGGTATCTTAAGGACTACAAAGGTTGCTGGAAAAAAGTGGAATTAAAAGGTAATGAAATGTTTACAGATTGAGATAAAAACGAGAACCAATGAATATGAAGGGGCACCCTCCCAAAAACACGGAATTTTTTTTTCAAAAGCTATGTGTTTAAATTTTCTTATAAAACAACACTGTCGCATTCAAGTATTCTCCATTACACGTAATGCATTTGTCAAATCTGTAATTCCGTTCTTGGTATCATTTTCAAACTCGTCTCTTTGGATGGTTGACAACACCTCCTTCATTTTTTCCTTCACCTTCTTCTACATCAGTGGTTTCCTAGCTTCCTAAAGCTGCGACCCTTTAATACAGTTTCTCATGTTGTGGTAACCCCCCCCAATCATAAAATTATTTTCGTTGCTAGTCATAACTGTAATTTTGCTACTGTTATGAATCAAGCAACCCCTGTGAAAGAGTTGTTCAGTCTTCACAGGGGTTGCCACCCACAGGTTGAGAACCGCTATTCTGGGTAGTCAAATCTCTTTCCTTCCATGTTCCTCTTCATTAATGGAAACAAAAAGAAGTTGCAGAATGGCCTGGTGAGTCAGATGTGTGGCCAAGAAAAGTATGCTGTTTTTTGTAAAATACTGGCGCATTGAGATGTCTGTGTAAGCAGATGAGTTGTCATGGTAGCAAAACCATTCCACCATTTGCCACCCTGTTACACAATCTCTTTTTTTTCTGTTACACAATCTTTTCAGAACCTCTAAATAGAAAACTTGATTAACAGTCTGACCTTGTGGAATGAACACCAAGTGGAATGTCTCCCTCACATCAAAAAGTCTCAGTTTTGGGGAGTATTCCCTCATATATATCCTGAGATTAGAGTGCAGAATGCAGACAATGTTGCTCATCAGGTTATTTTAACAATTTCTAAGTCAACTATATAGCTCTATAACTTTTTGATTTAATATCTTGCTTACTGGCACTTTAATTCCATATTTAGAACCAGGAATCTAATATTCTTAAGTGAGAATTAAGCATCATCTGTGTGTATAGAAAGGGGCACAGGGAAGAGAACCATTGTAGGTTGGTTTTATACTGGAGCTTGCCCATGAATCAGAGAAATGCAGTCTGGGATAAAAGCTGGGACAAAGCTGAAAAATGTGAACAGGATGGGTGGGAAAGAGAGGAGAGTGTTTGAAAACATTGGAAATACTGAAACATATGGTAAATTGTGAGACAGTTTGAGCTATGGCTTGGTTATATAAATTCCTGCTGCAAAATCTGGTGGCAGATTGGAAGCATGTGTTCCAAAATAATTCCATAAGAGTTCCCATTGACGTTGAAGTAAATGAGTAAGGAGAAGTTTTTGTCCTTACTGATAGGTCAGCTTCTTCAAAAGAGGATTTTAAGTTAGCTGTTTTAAATGAAAGCACCACTGTTGTGGTCCTAATCTCAAATATGGTAGAGTATATAATATGCATGATACGGAAATTCACAGAATTATGTATTCCACACATGTCCTCTTTCTTTTACAATATTGCAAAACTGAAAGAAAAAAAATGCATTACAGCTGAGGGAAAGACTCTACAAAAGAAAGGGATGGGTGCTCCCTCTGGCAGCACATATACTAAAAGAAAGGGATGGAAAACAAATTGGAAAGATACACTGAAAAGAGACTCTGGGGAACCTGAAAAATTAAGAAGTTGGAATTATATCCAAATCAATACGAAGCCAAATAATAACTTTCCATTAGGGAATGGATGATTTCAACTTGATTTTTAAGAAGCTACCCTACCACCATATAAAGAATAAATCCAGAATGTAGACACAAGTTCCTGGATTACAAACTGGTGGCAGCTAAAATCAAAACAGACTGGAGAAAATTCTCACACTAGTGAGAATTTCTGACATTAATCAAGAGGACTTGTTGACATATACCCTCATCACTCTCGTATTTAAAAACTTTTGCTGCAAATCAAGCATGCCAATGAAATAAATTCAAATTTCTTAGTATCAAATAAAAACATAGATGATTCAAAATATTTAACCACTGATCTAATAATATTCATAAAATTAATTTATAAATTAACAATAAAATATAATTATCTTATTTACCAAATAAACTATAGATGCAGAATATAGGTATCTGCTCACCAAGTAATAAAAGTTGTTTCATAAATTGTAATTTCCAACACCTTTGTTGATCTTAGAAAGTACTGATTTAATCTTTGTTCAATGAAACCATAATTTGGTATTTACAACTATAATCTCCAACATCTTCCCTATTAAAATAACAATCATTAGGTTTCTGGCACCAAACAAAAATTCTCACAGCTCCAATAAACAGCATCATGGTGGATGGAGAAAATACTGAAGTTGCTAAAGATTTCACTTTGCTTGAATCCACAATGAATGTTCATGGAAACAGCAGTCAAGAAGCCAATGCATTGCACTGAGCAGATCTGCTGTACAAAAACCCCCATTTTTAAAAACATCTTTTTTTTGGGGGGGGGGGCGGGGGGCATCACTGCTCTCCGGTGGTGGGAGTAGGAGGCCCAGCCCCACTGCTGGAATTGAACCTCCATCCCAGTGCGCCGCAGTCCCGCGCACAACCACTACGCCACCGGGGCTCAGCCCCTTTAAAAACATCTTATTATGAATTAGGTGAAGTTCAAAGGGCAGATCATCAGTCTTACATTCAACAATTCGTACAGTTTCTGATTCAACTCACCCGTTGCACTTCCCTAAGTGTACTATCCTTTATCCTACTTCCTCCCACTGTTACCAATTCTCCTTTCCTAATCTTTGGGTCAACAGCGAAACACTTGGCCTTGAATGGTTAATTAGAGCACTACAGGGGTGAGCTCAGTTCCATATCTGCTGGGTAACCAGTCTTGGTGTCCTACCTGTCTCTCTTGGGAGGGAGTGGAGGAAGAGGTAAAGGATGCCAGAGGACAACATGAGGTTGACAGGGGGTTTTAACTGTTGAATGCAGAGTTAATGGTCTGAAATGTAAAGCTTTCAACAAATTCACAATAAAAATTTCACTTTAAAAATACCAAATAAGTTGGCAATAACAAGAAAATATAAAAGTTATAAAAACAGGATTTATTCTAAAATGTGAGATTCAAATAATACAACATTTTATTCTTAGAGAAACTCTTACATGTAAAATTTTGTCCAAAGGTGTAAATTCTACATTAAATTATGTTGTCAAAATGGAGAATCAAATGACTGCAAGCTATTATAGTTCCACAAATGTTTGACTTTATAAAGAAATAGTAACAGAAACTACCCTTTGCTACTCCACATTCAGTATGTTGCCTATTTGCATGACAAGCTTTTATTTTAAGGTTCTGTGAGATCCATATAGGAAAAAAAATGTTTGGAAACTGATGGTGGTAGCAAATGTACAATTCTGCTGGACATCACTGAACTATGGAATGATTTGATAGATGTATTCATCCTAATTAATAGAATTTTTTTTAAATAAGCATTAACATTGTTAAGGATTATCAGCTAACAAATCTGTTGAAAGCTAACTATTATTTTTGATTTGGGGTTTTTTTTATTTAAAATGTCCATGAACCAGAAGAAAATGAATGTGAAAAAGTTTATAGATGCAAAGCAAAAATTCAGCTTCACAAAAATGGGGTTAAAATTATTTTTTCTCCAATACCAAAAAAACTAGATAGTGCCTAGTGGTCACACGGAAGCTCCTGGATAAAGTAAGAGAGAAATGTGGAACAAAACTCAAAACTATTTAAGAAAAAAAAAAGATTTTATTAAATCATTTGACAATGATTGGTGGGGCCACCCACCCACCCACCCCACACCCCATGCCCCCAAGCACTATGGCTTTGAGCCTGGAAGGAAACTCATCCCTCTGGCTCCACTTTCAGCCTAATAATGGGTAGGTCTATAAGTAAACAAAACACCAGAGAGGTAAACACTCCTTAGAACAATCAACCACCTGGGATCAAAAGGCTAGCACATGCCCTGGGATAAAGCGCAGAGGGCAGCAAGGGATAGAAAAGAACAGTATGGAGCCTGGAGTAGAGGTTGAAGTCACCATCGCAGATGCTTAAATCAACTATTTTAATAAATTGATTATCTGTTGGTTAAAAAAAAAAGAACAGTAAATGCAGGGGCTGAGCCCCAGTGGCGCAGTGGTTGTGCACGGGACTGCGGCCCACTGGGTTGGAGGTTCAAATTCAGCAGCAGCTCTCCAGGAGCAAGGCTGGGCCTCCTACTCCCATCACCAGGGCAGTGATGCCAAAAAAAAAAAAAACACACACACACACACCAGTAAATGCAGAGGAAGTAAAACAATCCTGTCACATTGAGGGGATTGTAACCGATGTCTCAAAACAAAATGGGTATCACCTGTTGAATGAAAATCTATTTATAGTCAGTGAAACTTAATAAAAAGTTGTTTTAATGATTCACCAGTGCTCATCAATGTTATCATTTGAGTCCTAATGAAAAATGGCTACGAAAAAGAGATCACTGTATGCTTGAGGAGCAGCGACGCCACCAGTTTCTGAGGCAAATTGTGTAAGTTAGTAGAAAGAACGGTCTTTCTCCCACTGCTGGTGATTTCAAACTGCTGGCCACGTGGATCACAGCGCAATGCATAACCAGCACACTAGGGCTATTATATCTTGTATTTGTGTTTTCCAATTTTTTCTCCCATTAAGCCCCAAGTGAGGCCCCAAACAAAATCCACTGCTATCAAGTCCATCCCAGCTCATGGTGACCCCCTGTGCTTCCAAACAAAACGGGCCCAAGGGATTTGTTGGCGCGGGATGGGGCAGTTTCATGCTGGGTAAGTAGGATCGCTTTAGTTAGAGCCAATTCAATCACGACAATTCTTAATGATTTTAAGCACTGGCAGGAGGCCTTTCAAATATCACGACTGACCCCCAATCAGCTCCCTTGCAGGGAAGACTGTGGCAGTTCTACTCTGACATTCATGGAGGGCTGTTTTGAATCCCAATCAACTTGAACGCAGGCAATAATCATTAGGGAAGCGGATCACTCTAAGTCTTTCTTCTTCAGCGACACCGAACTACCAAGCTTGAGTTTAGTAGCCAAGAGCAAACCATTTATGCCACTCTCAAAAACGCACAGGAAGAAGTAGTAGTCTTTTACACTGGTAAAGAGCTGCAATCTCAGAAACTCATAGGGGCAGTTCTACTCTGTCCTCTAAGATCCCTACAAATCAGGAATCAACTCAATAGGAGCGAGTTTGGTTCGGTTTGGTTTTTATGCATCTAGAATGGTACTAGTTCTACAGTCACCCCTCGGAGAAGTGAGAAATAATTGCCTGTACTATTTTGCGTGTTCTATGGTACTGAGGGCACTCCCTCAAATTAAAGGTAGCACACATATATGGAAATAAGGACATGTCACTGTTTGAAAGCAAAGCAAAAGAGTTACATGATTTCACTTTATATGTATGTCTCTTTCCAGCAGTATCATAATTTAAATTAGATATAAATTCAAATGATCTGGAATGAGTAAAGTCCCTAAAATTAATCTATTTAAGTGAGCCTGAGGCAGCTACGTTTAAATTTTAATTATTTCCTTTAAACATTATTTTAAACAGCTTATGCTTATGATAATATCAGTGGACATTAGGATTGCGATAACTAAAATTACTGCAATTTACAGGTTGTCACATCAACTCTATGATAAAGATACCACAGGTCCAGAATTCTACCATTCAAAAAAACTGTAGAAACAGAACTTTTTTCTAAGCCTGTGCCAAGATTCCTGAGCCGAATTGGCATGAGGCTATGTATAATCTTTATTTAACCCACTTAGCATAAACAGTCATATGTTTTACTGGAGAAATATCAATGCACTTGATTAATGTTGTTCCCTACTCTGCTGCTGAGATTACAAATGATATGCACAGTTACATTTCTGAAGTCCAAAATACCAGAATTCTAAAATACTGTGATTCTAAAAGTCTGTGAATCAGACTTCACTGGGGCAGTGAGTTTTGGGGGAGTTTTTTGCTTTTTCTTTTTTTAATCATTCACTAAAATTCATAAAAACTGCAAAGCCAAAATTTTAAAGTAGAAACTATTTTTAAAATCTTAGAGACTGTTTTATCTCCCAGTGCCAGTCCTACTAACATTTTGGCAGTTATATTTTTCAGCAATTATCTCTGGTTCTCCTTTCCCATGGGGTAGGATTACACTTTTCTGGTTCAAGCACGAGCATCTGATTTTCTTGGACCTGTGATAGCTGAACATGACTTGTATGCACACTTCTGGGTGGAAGCTATAGAACAAAAACTTGCAGTTCATTACAGTCTTTTTCTCTCCAGCAGTTTTCACGTAGCAGTTACTCCATCAGCCAGTCTTTCAGAGAGAGGATATCAGGGAGGATCAACTGCAAGTGCCCCCAGGATCAAGTGAAGCATGAAAAATAAATGAATTTACACTGTTTTACATTTCTCATATTTAGGGGCATGATCTATTATGAAGTAATTGCTTCTTAGTTCCAAATCCACTCTTCTTTGCCCTGCTCCGTGATAATGGGTCTTACCAGGCTTCCTTTGCCAGCTGGCACAATCTTAAGCAGTCAGTAGAGGGAGCTGGAGCAACATTAGAGAGGAAAGGGTTACTCTTCTTTCTGGGAGCTTTGTTATTTTTCCAGTGTTCAGAGCTACAAGGCACTTAAGAGATCCTCAAAGGCACTCACCCTCTAAGAAAGTTGCACTAGCACAGCACAGGGCATCTTCCCATAAGTTTTAGCAAGATGCCTTCGGGCAGCTTCTCAACAAGTCTTCACCAATAGGCGACTTCCCAATGAGTTCCGAAGGCACACCAGACAGTTTCTCCCCAAGATCCACTCATACCCACCCACCCTCATCCCCCAGTGATCCTCCCCTGCCTTCCTGCCAGCCTCATTCAGTTTGGAGCACCTCGGTGGGTCAGACCGTCCCACAAGGTCTGAGTCTCAGTCTCTGCAAGGCGGGAAGAAGTACTTCCAACTTCATCCCTTCCATGGTTCCATGGATACTCTGCCTCCATCTTACAAGAGGTTCTGTGTTCTCCCTACTGCTCTTAGTCATAAGGCTCGGACTATGGGTACATAATCGTTTATTATTGAAGCTATCAGCACCAGCTAATAGCACCACCAGTCATATGGCTTTTTTTTCTTTTTTTTTTTTTTTTGAAGGCTAACATGTATTGAGATCCACCCTTCCTGCCCTCCCAGACATCAGGTCACTTTTTCTGCTTGTAGATCAAGTGTGCTGGGCCCAGAAGATGGAGGGCGGCAGGGGAGCAGCGTACGATTCAATGCAACTCAGACTGCTACAGAAACTGGATTCCTCACACTACTGAAGACTGCCGGCTAGCAGCTCCATCTCTGTACACATTGCCTTCACTGGTGACCCCTTTTCTGCCTCCCTTTGCCCCCAGTTCTCCTGCAGGACCTGGAGCTGTTCCAGAGAGGACCCCTGCAGGCACTGAGTCACCAGCCAGCTGCAGTTACTCTCCTGTAGGTCAGTGTCAACCTTGTCCGTCACACTGGGGTCACCAAAGAGGTCTAGGGAATCATCCTGGATCTGAAACAACCCGCTCATCTCCAGGAGGATCCTCTTGGCATTGCAGGCTCCATCTCCCCATCGATGCCCACCATAAACATGGCAGCAGCTACAGGGAGGTAAAAGGAGTAGAAAGCAGTCTTGTAGGTGGCACTGGATTTTCTATAAATCTGCCAAGCTCCCCATTGCCCTAGAAAACAGCGATGAGGTACAGGCTGTCCTATCTTGGTCCGACAGGAACGAGTTGCAAGAGGAGCTCAAGCTGGTTCAAGTGAAAGGGCTGCTACCAGCAAACCAACAAACTATTTAAATATCTATATTCTTAGTTTCCTTGATTTTTCATTTGTTTTTTTTGAAACAAACATGTAATTCTACACATTGTCTCTGAAGATCTTTTTAGTTATCTCTAGTAGGAATACTTCCCATTGCTCTGGCTCAGTTTTTTTAATTGGTTTCTCAAATACTAACAGCTACAATTTTCACATAGGAAAATTATCTTATTCACTAGCGAAAAGAAGACAGTATGTCTATCACCAGCATGAGGCAGGTTAAACGCTCATATCCTTACTGCTAATAAACAGACGCTTCTTAAATGGAAAGTTTTTAATGACAAATAACATTAAGCACATATGAGGTGATACCTTAAAAAAACAGAACTTTTTTCCAAAGCTATGTATTTAATTTTTTTTACAAAACAACCCTGTCACCTTCAAAAGTACTCTTCATGTAACATAATACACTTGTCAAATCTGTGATTCCATTTGTGGTGACATTTTTCAAACTCATCTCTTTGGATCACTCCCTCATTTTTTTCCTTCACCTCTTCTACATCCTCAAATGTCTGTTCTTTCCTGTCCCTCTTCATTCATGGAAACAAAAGAAGTCGCAAGGAGTGAGGTCAGGTGCATCAGGTGTATGGGGTAAGAGAGGCATGCCGTTTTTTGCCCAAAACTGGCACACTGCGATGGCTGCGTGAGCCTTCCAGAGAGAACCTTCCCCAGGCAACGCCACTGGGTGCACTAATTCAAGCTGTTTCATCCTCGCCTAGTAGAAAAAATGCACACCAAGAAATCTCCACTCTGCCAGTGCAATTCTGCGTGGTTCTTTTTTGGAGAGGGCACTACCTCATGTATCTTTTTGTCATGATTTTGATCTGTTGCCCCTTGATGTTTATTTAATTAATACCATACACCATAACCAATGGCTCTCATATCTTGCAAGGGCACCCATAAAAGGGCAAAGATAAGCATTTCCTGACATAATATCAGCTTCACTATATTAGTGAAGCAGAGTCGTTCTTCATCATCCCCTCAAAAAACAGTTACCATCCACTCACAGTGAACCACTCAGTGGGAACACTAGTCTTTCTGTACAAGGTACTAGAGGGAAAAGCAACATAAGTCAACTACTGTAATATCACAAACTGTAATCATGAAGGGTACAGGTTCTGGTTTCGGGCAAGTTGTGTGATGCTGACGACTTACTTAAAACCACAAAAGCTCACTGCCATCCGGTCAGTTCTGATTCACAGTAACCGTTCAGGACAGCGTGGAATCGCCCTGTGAGTTTCCAAGACTGTAACCTTTCTAGGAGTCGAATGTCTCATCTTTCATCTGGGCAGCGGCTGTGGGGTTTTAAACTGCTGACCTTGCAATTAGTAACCCAAAGTGTAACCACTCTGCCATAGAGCGCCTTCTACTTATTTAAGTCCTCGTTTTTCACCTATAAAACAGGAAGGAGGGGGGGGACTCTCAAAAATTTGCTATAGGCTGAGCCCCGGTGGCGTAGTGGTTGTGTGCGGGACTGCGACCCACTGGAATGGAGGTTCAATTCCAGCTCCACGGAGCAAAGACTGCGCCTCCTACTCCCACCACCTGAGGGCAGTGATGCCCCAAAAAACAAAAACAAAAAAAATTGCTATAGAGGATGAAGAAGCTAGTGCATTAAAATATAGCATATTAAAGCATTTTAAACAAAAGCCCACTGCCATGTAGCGGATTCAGACTCATAGGGAGCCTACATACAATACATATTTCAGGAAGCAGACATCATCTTTCTCCCTCTGAGACACTGGTGAGTTTGAACCACCAACCTGGTGACTCCGAACCCAATGCCTAGTCAACATTGTCACCAGGACTCCTTAGAGTTGGCATTTAAAAATGCTGTTGTTCATAGTGAATGGCTATGGAGCCTGCTCTGTAGTCTGTCATGACCACCTCGTGCACAACCGAACAAAATGCTGGTTGGTCAGCTACGAGCAGGGTCACCTGGTGAAAGAGCTTCAGTGACACTCCCAGAAGAAGAGAAGAGTAGGAAGAAACTCCTGATGGCTTTTCTCTGAAAAGGAAAACCCTACGGATGAGTGAACGCTAGCTATTTAATTACCAATGCGATACAAGGTGTGTCAGGATTATGCAGTAAGAGGGATAAGACCACAAAGGAATCACTGAAGCCAGTTTTCAACAGGTTGAAAGTGGAGTTAAGTCTTTAAAATGCCTCTAATTTCTTTAGCCAAAATTAGAGAAGAGAGGACACGGGGTTTTCTAAGCAAAGGGAACAAGATATGCTAAATGACAGAGACTTCATGAAAACAGTCTATTTTCCATTTTTCCACAAACTTTTTAAAGTTCTACATGTATACATATATATTTATACACATACATATACACATAAGCAAGGGGTCTTCAAAGAGTTTTGGGAAAATTCCATTGTTTTTCCATTCCATTTTTTCCACAAACTATTTTCCATAAACCCCCCCTTTCACACACACACTATGGTTCCAAAAAGTTTGTGGAAAAGTGAAATTAAAAGATAATGGAATTTTTCCATGAACTCTTTGAAATTCCCTCGTATGTGTGAATTAACTTCAAAAAAGTTTTATACAGCCAAAATTAATGGTGCCCCTAAAAGGCTACTTACTAGGAGACAAAATTTGATAAAACATCACAAAGGCCTTGCTTGTATACCACCATATCCAGACACCAAGATTTTATTGAAGATTGTAAGGCAGAAAGGATATCAGAGGAATAGCCTGAAAGTGGAGTTGTTTAGAAATTAATTAAAACTAGGCCAAATATGATAAAGGCACAAAAAAGTCAGTGACAATAATTGAGAAGAGATTTCAAAGGCATTTGGAAAATACACCTGATAAGACTTGGTAATTGACTGTCTTAGAACAGTGGTTCTCAACTTCCCTAATGCCATGATCCTTTAATACAGCTCCCCATGTTGTTTTTATCCCCACCCAACCAAAAGATTATTTTCATTGCTACTTTATAACTGTAATTTTGCTACTGTTATGAATCAGGCGACACCTGTGAAAGGTCAAGACCCACAGATTGAGAACTGCTGTTCAGAAGGCTAAGAGAGAGAGGCTCCATTACCCCTACTAGCTTAAATTTAGCAAAATGTTTATTGAGTGATATCTATGGGCCTACCAAAAAAAGATTAAAATTTGGACCACAACTCTGCAGACGCCAGGCACAAAACAGTTCGTAGGGAAAGAATGAAAAGCCAAACTCACTTGCATCAAGCCAATTATGACTTATATTGACTGTATAGGACAGAACAGAATCACCCTTTGGGGTTTCTGAGACTTCAGATTTTACAAGAGCAGAGCTCCATCTTTCTCCCTGAAAGCAACTAGTGGGTTCGAACCACTGACCTTGTGGTTAATAGCTCAACTTTTATCCAACTACATCCCTAGATTCCTCTGTAAGTAAAAAGTAGGGAAGTGCACACATTTGTCATCAGTGATCATATCAGGAAAGTGAGAAGGCAATGTTATGATTTTTAGTACTTGAAGCCTGATAACTAATCCCTTTGACACCTTGTGGTCACACAGGCTGGTGTGCTTCTTCCATGTGGGCTTTGTTGCTTCTGAGCTAGATGGCTGCTTGTTTACTTTCAAGCCTTTCAGACCTCAGACACTACATTTTTTGATAGCCGGGCACCATCAGCTTTCTTCACCGCCTTTGCTTATCCAGCTAAACCAGGGGATGTACACTGGAGTTGGAAACATGGGGAATTTAGAACAGATGATCCCTCAGGACTAGTGGTGGAAGTGGTGATACTACAAGGGTGGAGGGATGGTGGAATAGAAAAGGGGAACCAATTTCAAAATCTACATATAACCTCCTCTTTGGGGTACAGACAACAAGGAAGTGAGTGAAGAGACACATAGGACAGTGGACGATATGAAAAAGTAATAACAATTTGTAAATTATTTAGGGTTCATGGGTGGGGAGAAAAGGAAATATGGGGAACTGGTACTGGGGACCTAAGTGGAGGGAGAATGTTTTGAGAGTGATGATGGCAACAAGTGTGCAAATGTGGCCTACATACAATTGATGTATGTATGGATCGTGATGGGAGCTGTATGAGCCCCCAATAAAGTGATTTATTTTTAAAAAAAAAAAAGAAGAAGGGGAAAGACAAGTTTACATCAAGGACTCAAGTAGAAAATACTTGGAAATGAATGTGGCAATATGTGTACAAATATGCTTGATATAAATGATGTATTGAATGTTATAAGAGCTGTAAGAGCCCCCAGTAAAATTACTGAAAAAGTTAAAAAAAAAAAAGTAGAGAGGTGTATAATCAAAGAGTTAAAGAATATGACTTATACCAGAACTAATAATGAGTTTGTAGAGGACCGTTGCAAAAGAAGAGATGGATTGACACAGCGACTGAAACAATGTCAAGCATGACAACAATTGTGAAGCTGGCACAGGACCCAGCAGCGCTTCATTCTGCTGTACTGAAATAGGGCCGGCTAGGAATTGAACCAACTTGATGGCACTGAACAGCAATAACAAGACCCACCAATAAAACGACCACTCTCAAGTTGGTTCCAACTCAAAGCGAGCCTGCAAAGCAGATCAACAGGATCTCCACGGCTTTACGAACGCAGACAGTCCCGTCTTCCTCTCACCGAGCTGCTAGTCAGTTCCAACTTCCAACCTTCTGATTAGCAGCCAACCACTTAACTACGTGTTAACCAAACTCCTTAATAAGGAGGTTACTTTGATTAAACTGAAAGATACATTAAGAAAGTGGGGAAGATCTGGGTCTAATCACATCCATAACCTCCATAAATTTCTACAGAACCAGATCTCTCAGTCAAGTGCAGGCAGGAAACAGATGGCATACTCAAACTGAGTAACTGAGAAGAGTTTAAGAAGGGATATTTACAAAGGTGGGGCGCAACTTGAGGAAACTAAAGCTGTTGCAGTACCTGGGGTCCAACCAAAAGCAACTACCAGAATCATAAGTAAGTAAGTATACAAGAGGGCTAACTGGAGGGACTGGTTTTCTGTAGGAGGGCACAGCCAACTACAGAGAGCAGGCATTTTGAAAGCCGAGGGAGAAAACAGTCTGACATCCTTGTCCTCCCTCCAACCTACTGAGCACAGGTCTCTCAGTCAGGGAGCCTAACTGGAACCAGAGACGAAAGGAACCCTCAGGGACCATCGGTAGAGATTAGTCATCACCCCACCCCCACCCCCTTAGTACACAACAGAATGGGGGAAAGTGTAGAACAGATCTACAGAGGAAAATGGAAATATAGGTAAACAACATTCAACTTGAACACCCCCCCTCCTTTGTTAAACTCACCTGCAATTTCTGTAATTATTCTCTAAATGTTTAGTTAGAAGATGAAGGTTATTAAAATTCCTTCTATTCAACATCAGACATGAAGCTTCAATTTGTTCAAATATAGATTTTTCCTACTGCAGACTTCTGTCTTATCCTTAAGTCTTTGTACTTTATCTGCATCCAGAGCAAGAATCTGTAACAAGATAGAGTCTATCGCCTTCTGCATCTTCAACAAATCTTCAGTTATGGTACAGGCCCCGTTGTCACCTAGCAAATGGCCCAGCTCTTGCTGATAAATGCTATACTCAAATCTGATACCTGAGTTACAGCTTAACCTAGTTTAGACAAGACAATTACTGAAAAGACACTAGTCTACGGTAATAAAATTCATTGTCGTGGAATTACTTCTTGAGTCAACTAATGCAAGGATATGAGCTCAAATTTTTTTCAAAATGCTAAGTAAGTGCCCTGGTGGCATAATGGATTGGGGTAACCAAAAAGTCATCAGTTCAACGCCACCAGAAGCTTCATGGGAGAAAGATGAGGTTGTCTACTCCTATAAAGGTTTAGTCTCAGAAACCAACTGGAGCAGTTTTACTCTGTCTCCTATGGTCACCACGACTTGGCTTTAATTCGATGGCAGTGAGCATTGTTCAAGGTAAATGACAAATAATAACCATAAGGTAGTTAATGTACAGTTAACCACACTATCAGATATATCCCCAGAATCAAAGTAACAACACAGATGTATATTTCTTACTGATGTCATGTCTAGGCCGTATAGGAAAGGATAGTTATAAACTACAGTCCATCACAAAAGTCCATCAAGATGTGGGGCTGAGCCCCAGTGCATTGTGCGCGGGACTGCGGCCCAGTGGGATAGAGGTTCAATTCCAGCTCCACAGGAGCAAAGGCTGGGCCTCCTACTCCCACCTCCAGAGGGCAGTGATGCCCCCCCCCAAAAAAAAAAGATGTGAGAGGCTAGGAAATTAGTTCAAGGTGAAGTAGCTGCAGTAAAAGAGCAAATCTAAAGAGGGAATGCAAGTCTTTGAGAGACACCTAGCCATCTTCACCACAGCGTTCATTTTTGACGGAAGGAAAAAAAAACCTTTTGTGCTAATATAAACATTAATACTTTTTTCTGGGCTAAGTAGAGCTTTTAGTTAAGAGAAGTGTGTGTGATGAAACAGATTTTTCATCTATGTGCCTCAGAAGCAAACTGTTACCAAAAAAAATGATAATTGCTTATATGCCAACAAAGCAAGATGGATGTGAGCATTCTCTCCATCTGTCAACTAAACAATACCAAAGCGCCAAACATCATTGTAGCTGTGCTAACGAGCCATACTGCATCTCAAAACTCACCCACTGCCATCAAATCAATGCCAATTCATAGTGGGCATGTTTACAAAAGTCGAAAGCCCCATCTTTCTCCCAGGGAGCAGCTCGGGGCTTTGAACTGCTAACCACTCGGATCACAGCCCAACAAGTAACCACTGTGCTGCCGGGCTCCTGCTCAGTGTGCCTTTTTCCCTTGGCTTAAAGAATGGTATAGGAGAGGTAGTTCTTGTCCGAAACTTCCAAGCTATTCATTCTTTCCAGTAAAACTTACAGCTTGCTGGAAGGGGGAAAATGCCACAGGACAAAGCGACTTCTACCTTCTTCTTGTGCTTAAGGGGAGCATGTGTCTGGTACTTCTGTTTGGCACACACAACCTCCTGAATTATGTTTGTATCACATAGAAATGTAAAGTTCACAAGGTGTAAAATTTCTAAATTTGACCTGCCCAAAGAGCACTTAGCTAGCACCACAATGTGTAGAAAGTAAAAATTAGAGCTTTTGACATGTGGGCTTCATAAAACAAAACAAGACCCCATTGTCATCAAGTCAATTCCAACTCATAATGATGTCATGTAAGATGTCAGAGACAAAATCTTTCGGGGGCAGACAGTCTTGTTTTTCTCCCAAGAAGGGACCAGGGACCTTGACTGCCACCTTCTGGTTAGAAGCCAAGCCCTTAAGCTACTGTGCCACCAGGGGTCCATAGATAAAGCTTCCAGGCTTACCAAAGAGTTAAAGTCATCTTGAAAATTTTAAAAAAAGGTAGGACTCACCCACCACAAGATCTCAAAGCATATTCTAAAGCTTTATGATATACATATAGACTGAGAGTCCAGAAATAGACTCGTAAATCTATGGCCAATTGCTTTCCACCAGGTTGCTTCAATTGGTTTCAGCAGGAGAACATCCAATAAGGAAGAATAGTCTCAAAAAAATAATAAAATAAAACAAATAAAAAGGAAGAACAGTCTCTTTAAAAAACAGTGTTTGGCTAACTTGGCTTCCAGAAGTGAAAGAACAAATCTAAAACCATAGTTCACAACAGAAGAGGACAAGTCAAAAAGTATTGCTACCAGAGCTCCAGTTCATGAATCCAGGGTTTGATACAAACACAACCTGTGGAATCAGCTCTGTGATCTGTGATGGCTGCAGACAAGTTCTCTGTCTTGTCTTAGTCTCCTTAGAATCCCTTCCACAAAAGGGTCCCCTCAAAATGGTGGCTCTGTAGGGGCTCAGCTAGGCCAGTGGAATTCAAGGCAGAGAGGCCAACTCAGAAGAGTAGGATGACTATGTTTTGGGATTCCAGTGGGCTACTCTTGAAAAATTTCCTCAAAGAACACAAGAAAAGCACAAGGACTCACTAGGAAGGAATTTTAGTAAACTTGAAAACTATATTGGTGAGAAAAAAAAGGCCAGAAAAGTTACCCCAGGGAAATGTTATTTTCCCCATCACAACACAGCTGCAAGGGCTGTTAAACGAGCATTTGTTTCATTGAGAGAAACCTGACACCATCCGCCCTACACTCCCTGATCTGGCATCCTCGGATGTCTCTTTGTCCCCCAAACGTAAAGAACATTGAAAGGGAACATGACTTCAGTCTCTTGAACATTTCAAACTGCCGATTTGATATGCCTTCCATCAAAAAATGCAGAATTCTTTGAGGAAGGGTTCGAACACAGAAACATCACTTTCAGAAGTATATAGCCCTAGATGGAGGGCATGTCATGAAACAATAGCTTCACATTTTTATATTTTTTTCAATAAAGGCTTTATGATTTCTAGCCACACTTTTTTACTTATTCTTGTATATGAAAATTAATTCAAAATGAATCAAAAACCTAAGTGTAATAACTTAAACTATAAAACTCTTAGAAGAACACATAAAGGAGGGATAATACTTCAAGAAGTTTTTAACAATAGATTCTTCACTATGACACTAAAAGCAGGAGCAAAATAAGACAAAACTGATAACGGAGCATCATGAAAATTAAGGACCTCTGTTCATCAGAGGACTTTTCCAAGAAAATAAAGAAAACCTACAAATTGGGAGACAATTTTTGGATATCATCTATTTGTTAAAGGTTTAATATCCAGCATGCGTTTTTTGACATTTTACAAATAAAGAACAAAATGACAAACTACCACATCAAAAAAAATCAAAGAAATATGATCAATTATCAAATGAAACATACAAGAAGGTACCTCAGAAAAACAGACTTTTTCAAAACTATATACTTAAATTTTTTTACAAAACAACCTGTTCACCTTCAAAGTACACTCCATTACACTTAACACACTTGTCAAATCTACGATTCCATCATGGTAACTTTTTTTAAACTAATGCCTGGCAGCAATTCCCTCATTTTTTTTTCTTCACCTCTTCTACATTGTCAAATCGCTGTCCTTTCATGTCCCTGCTCATGCCCAGAAGCAAGGAGAAGTAGCACAGAGGAGGGCAGCTGAGCCAGGGGCACAGGGCAAGAGAGGCATGACTTCAGTCAAAAAACACACTGAGATGGCTACAGGAAACGGCATCTTTTCATGAATGGCATCAAAATCATGAGATGATTTTGCAGGGTGGCAAAATCAGTTCCCATCTGCCACAAATCAGGCCTTTTTTTTTTCTTATACTGTTACTCTATCTTTTCAGAACCTCTACATAGAAAACCTGATTAACAGTCTGACCTGGTGGAACAAACTCCAAATGCACTAGGAGTCGACATTTTCATCCTTTCAAGAAAGTGACGAATGTCCAGAACAAGGTTTGTTTGACATTTTTTTTTTTTGACAATACTGCCTCTGTTCCATTTCACCCTTTTTGAAATGAGAAAACCACTATTATGTGAGTTTTTTCCGTCTAGCTGTCCTTGTAAGCTGTATCCAATATCACAAGTTTCTATCGCATTTTTCTAGAGCAGGAAACAAAATTTCACAGCCACACACTGTGCTCTAAAATCAGCCATCACAAAAAGAGGGGTTCTAGCAAAACTCCTTTTACGAAAAAATTCACTGTGATCAGAGAGAATCTTCCCAGGCAACACCATTGGGTGCACAAACTCAGAGTGAGTGACTTGATGCTCTCCTAGCAAGAAAACTGCATACTATGAAAGCTCCACTATGCCAGGGCAATTCTGGGTCTCTGTGGGGAGACACCCCCTTCTCGTATTTCACCAGAGGTTACACAAATGTCCAACAAGCACATGAAAAGATAATACTCAGTGTTATTAGTCATCGCGTTGGCGGTGGTGTTAATTGCCGAGTCCATGTTAGGATTTTCAACGGTCAATCTGGGAACAGAAATACTATCACACCACACCTGCTATGAAGGTTATGTAACAATGGAAAACAATAGGTGTTGGTGAAGATCTGCGGAAAACAGAACCCCACTCCATTGCTGGTGGGCAAGTAAAATGGTACCACCACTGGGGAAAGCAGTTTGGTGGTTCCTCAAAAAGTTAAAGAGAATTTCCATATGACCCAGCAACTTTACCCCTAGATAGATATTCAGAGAACTGAAAGCTAGAACACAAACAGATATTGATTGCTCATTGCAGCACTATTCATAAAAGCCACATATCTAGCAACAGATGAATGGATAAATAAAATGTAGTACATACGTATATATAATGAACTCAATCATATAGAGAAATGCTGGTATGATATATGTTATTCCATGGATGATTCTTGAAAAATACTAGCTGAGTGAAATAAATCAGTGACCTAAGGACAAGTATTACAGGATCAGACTTATATGAAATATCTAGAATATACAAGTATGTAAAGAACATTGCTTACTAGGAAGTAGCAGGAAAGGCAGGAGAGAAGAAAACAGGATTCCATCCGTACAGACACTGAGCTTCTCTTAAGGGTAATGATGTAATTTAGGAATTGATAAAAAGGTGACAGTCAGTAAAAGGAAAGAGAGGAAAGATCTGGAGGGGTGAAGAGCATTTATAGAGGCTTAATACAGGAATGTACATAGGTAAATATATTTATATATGATGATGAGGAAACAGATCAATGGGCATATACTTATAGGGTTAGTATTAGGACAGGAGATGGGCATTGAAATGCCACTCAGGTACTCCCTCAATGCAAAAACATTTTATTCTATTAAATTGGCATTCCATGATGCTCACCTTCCCGACATGATCACTGACGACAAATGTGTGCATAAGCAAAGGTGGTGAAGAAAGCTGACGGTGCCCGGCTATCAAAATATGTAGGGTCTGGGGTCTTAAGGGCTTGAAAGTAAACAAGCAACCATCTAGCTCAGAAACAACAAAGCCCACATGGAAGAAGCACACCAGCTTGTGGAACCACAAGGTGTCAAAGGGATCAGTTATCAGGCTTCAAGAACTAAATATCATAATATCGCGTGCTCACTTTCCTGATATGATCGCTGACGACAAAGGTATGCATAAGCAAAAGTGGTGAAGAAAGCTGATGGTACCCAGCTATCAAAAGATATAGTATCTAGGGTCTTAAAGGCTTGAATAAATAAGCAGCCATCCAGCTCAGAAGCAACAAAGTCCCCATGGAAGAAGCACACCAGCCTGTGTGACCACGAGGTGTCCAAGGAATCCAGTATCAGGCATCAAAGAACTAAAAATTATATTATTATAAATGAGAGGGAGTACAGATTGGGAACCCAAAGCCTATCAATAGGTGAAGTGACATGAGTTGCAGAGAGGAGATGAGCCAGTTAAGGTATAATATAGTAACAATGAAATATGCAACTTTCTTCTAGTTCTCAAATGCTTCCTTCCACTCAGTATCATGATCCTAATTCTACCTGACAAATTCAGCTAGACCAGGGGAGTTAGAAACATGGGGAATTTAGGATAGAAGATTCCTCAGAACTGGTGGTGGGAGTGGTGATACTGGAAGGGTAGAGGGATGGTGGAATAGAAAGTGGGAACCAATTTCAGGAATCTACTTGTAACCTCCTCTCTGGGGTATGGACAACAGGGAAGTGAGTGAAGGCACACATTAGACAGTGTATGATATGAAAAAGTAATAACAATTTGTAAATTATTAAGGATTCATGGGGGAAGGGGAAGGGAAATATGGGGAGCTGGTACTGGAGGCAAAGTAGAGAGAAGAGGTTTTGAGAGTGATGATGGCAAGAAGTGTGCAAATGTGGCCTGCATACAATTGATGCATGTATGAAGAAAAAAACAATAGATGTATGTATGGTTCATGATGGGAGTTGTATGAGTCCCCAATAAAATGATTTTTTAAAGGCTTGGCTTGCTCAAATAGAAAATATTTGGAAATGAATATGGCAACATGTATACAAATATGCTTGATAAAAATGATGTATTAAATGTTATAAGAGCTGTAAGAGCCCCCAATAAAATCATTGAAGGAGAAAAGGTGACAGTCATGAACAAAAGCACTATCACTAAACTGTCCATGTACAAATTGTTGAAACATCACATATATTGCTGCCTATATATTTACCACATTTCCCCAAAAAAGTGTTTGGGTTTTTTAAAAATGTGCGGGGTTTTTGGTATGTTCATGGTTTTAACCAAAGGCTGATTTATATTATGTCTGTGCTTAAAACCCCTACTTCCAAATCTAAATCCGAAGCAGAGTGTAGAAAGTCTTTAAACCCTAACTAATCTTCGCCAGCTGCTTCCGTCTCCTCCACTGACCCACCTCCACTTCAAACCCTCTCAGCCACACTTTCTGAACCACTTCCAGCGATTTTCTTAACCGGGCCCTGCTCTGGGGATCTGTTTGGTTTGCTGAGGACTTCAGTTCTTTCCTTGGGATATCTTCTCCACCCACCGCCCACTCCCACTCCAGCTAGCACCTACTTAACTTGGATATGAGCTCCCCAGGATATCACCAGGCGGATAGAAATACATCCCACTACACTGTAGTAGTGTCCCAGCACCTAGCATACGGTATTTTAGTTGTGGTTAATCGTGTGTCTCGGTGATGTCTAACAGCTGATAATACTTAAAAGGTGTTCCACGGTCAGCAATAACTACATTTCTGTAGGCGATGAGAAAATACCCAACGTCTTTAAAATCTGCTGGAAAACCATCTAGGGATTTTAACTGACTAAACTGCCTGACTCTCCTCAAACCCCGTCACAGAAACATGAAGTTCTTCATAAGATGAACCTGGCATGTTTTTACTATGGTTATTATATATTAAAACATCTCAGTATTTTTTCATATGATTATGGGTAACTTTGGATTGTCAGTCCTTGGAGGGCATGAATCATTTCTAGCAGCATTGGTTGTTGTTGTTGTTGTTGTTGTTGTTTTTGGGGGGGTGGGGCAGAGGAGTTGTTTTGTTTTTTGGTGCTAGCTATAGCATTGTTATCTCAATCCTGTATCATGCGGTTCTGATTAATACAAGGAACTTTTCAAAATGTTCTGAAAGCAAAGCTGTCATCTTAAAGCGTATTATTCCTAAAACTTAAAAAGATACATCATATGGAAATGTTCCTCTGGTACCTAGTAAAAACCAAAATGCTTCTAATCCAAAAGATGGATGAATACAATTAAATACTACAATTTTACCTCCAGATCAGCTAAGCAAAATTGGGCATATGTTTAAAGGTGACATTTGGTTTTAAAAATAAGTGTATTATTACAGAAGCAAGTCCTTTTCTTTTGGATTTTCTGAGTTTTACCTTAAAGGCAAGCACTACTTAAGTGAGCACAGTATTTCATTCCCTATGTTTCACTCATACATCCGCGCAATATTTTTGAGTTCTACTATGTATAAGGCATTGTGTTAGAAGTTGAGTTTACAATAGTGAGTAAGACAGATGTTGCTATCTGTTCCCAAGGAACTTAAAATTTATCTGGGTAGACTTATCATAATCAAGTAAACAGGTACATAATTTTGACAACAATTATGAAGGAAATACTAAAGGTGTTGTGATAAAGACTAGAGAGGAAAACATATTTTAAAAGCATGGTTGAGGCTGAGCCCCGGTGGCATAGTAGTTGTGCACAGGACTGTGGCCCTCTGGGCTGGCAGTTCAAATCCAGCAGCAACTCTCCAGGAGCAAGGCTGGGCCTCCTACTCCCACCAGAGGGCAGTGATGCCCATCAAAAGAAAGAAAGAAAGAGAGAGAGAGAGAGAGAGAGAGAGAGAGATGAGTAGAGAGATTCATCTTACAAAAAAAAAAAAAGCATGGTCAGGAATGACTTCTCTAATTAGGGAAATTGGAAACTGAGGCCAGAAGGGTTGTGGAAGAGGCAGTGGTGCTGAGACTGTGTATCTGGAAAGGGTAGTGGGAAGAAGTTGAGCACTGTTGACTCTAAAGCCCATGCTTCAAAGCTAGATTGACCCAAGGAGTCCACGGGGTTGCAAAAGGGTAGCGCACTCTGGAGCTAAACAGAACAGCTAGAGGTTCAAGTGCATCCAGAAGTGTCTCACAAGAAAACCGCTACAATTTACTTCTGAAACACTAGCCACTGTGGAGAACAGTTCAACTTGAATATACATGAGGTCACCATGAGTGAGGAAAAGAATTTCTCAATTAAAAAAAAGGGGGGGTAGATAATCTCATCCAGGAGCACTAATACTAAGGTTTACCTCCGATTTCCAGTTGACAATAGCACTATTTGTCGCACACCTACATGATTAGCATAGTCTATGACACACCAACTGTTCAAGGTAGGTGTCATAACTCACACCATACAAATGAAGAAGCACAGGCTCAGAAAGTTTAGTAACAAAATTCAATAACATCAGACCTCACCATTATTAATTAGCAGAGCAAGTGTTCAAGTCAAAATGTATCATGTCCCATCATACAATACCTCTCTTTATCACGCGGTATAATCAGTTCGTTGCCAAAATGTATTGTGCACAGGATATTAATTAATTGCCCTGACACCACACTTACTCTAACTGCATGCTAAGCAAATATAGTCCAAGAAACTGGACTACACAAAAAAGAAAACAGCAAAAGAATCGTAGGCAAAGGCTAATTAACAATCGGCAATTTTCTGACGACACAACCTTGCTTGATGAAAGCAGGGAGGGCACATAGCACTTTCTGATGAAAACCAAAGACTACAGTCTTCAATATGGATTACACCTCGACCTAAAATAAAAATACTCATGACTGGTTCAGTAAGCAACAACATGACAGATGGGGGGAAAGATCAAGGTTCTCCAGGACTTCACTTTACTTAAATCTACAATCAACAGTCATGGAAGCATCAATCAAGAAATTGAATGATGCATGGGACTGGGTTAACCTGCTGTCTGTACGTGCTAACAAGCAAAGGTGCCCCTTTGAGGACTCCCGTGCACCTGACTCAAATCACTCAGATCGTGTCCAGCGCATGTGAAAGCTGAACAATGAGTACGGAAGACCAGAGAAGCATTGAAGCGTGTGGATGGTGTTCACAAAAAACATCATACGTACCTTAACTGCCAGAAGAACTAAAAAACATGTGAAGAAAGTACAATCAGAATGCTTCTTAGAAGTGAGGAAGAGGAGAATTTATCTCAAGTACTTTAAACATGGTATCAAGGGGAACTAGTCCCTGGAAAAAGACATCATGCTTGGTAAAGTAGCAAACAAAAAATAAACAAACTCATTTCCATCTAGTCGATGTCGACCCTGTAGATGGGTAGAACTGTGCCTGGAGTTCCAGGGCTGTAATTCTTTACGAGAGTAGAAAGCCCTGTCTTTCTCCCACGATCAAGTAGGAAGACTAAGACAGATGGACACCTTGGCTGCAGCGAAGGACTCCAACGTAGCAAGTCTGAAGAGACGGGAACAGGACTGAGCAGGGTTCCACTGTGTTGTACACGGACGGTATCACGAGACAGATCAGTTGATGGAATTCACAACAACAACAATTAGAGAATATAAAAAGAACATATTTATTATATTCCCATAGAGTGTCAACCAAACTTTTAGAATGAACTTGAATCTCGAGTTTTTTAATATTGAGTAATGACAATGTCTGTTTACACATAACAAATAGCGTGTGGTGATGTGAAATTGCTTACAACAGCTCTTCTATCCATAATATTTCTTTTTTTGGGGGAAGGGGCATCACTGCCCACTAGTGGTGAGAGTAGGAGGCTCAGCCTTTGCTCCTGTGGAGCCGTTGCTGGAATTGAACCTCCATCCCAGTAGGCAGCAGTCCCGCGCACAACCACTAAGCCACCGGAGCTCAGCCCTATAATATTTCTTATATGCATTGAAATTTGGGTGTAGAAGACTTAACTCGAGGATTGGTCAGCTTAACCATTCCACTGGTTATGTAAGAGTGAGTCATCTCAGAAACAAGAACAAGAAAAAATTGCCACCATCAGAGCACAGTTGAGTTCCTTGCCTGAGCTGGTGGAGAAGGCTGAAGCACCAGAGGCCACAGAACTAAGACCATGAGACAGAGCAAAGGAGCCATGCCGAGATCATGTGGCACAACAGAAAGCTCGCTCCCAGACGCACAGAGGCAAAGGCCAAGGGACCACAAGTCTGAGAAGCCAAGACCCAGAGAAACATACATGCCAGTAGAGATGAGAAGAGGCACTGTTAACAAAAGAACTATATCCTTCCTATTTTGTAACCTACTAGCTTCCCTAGTAAACCTCCATAATCATGATTATTGACTAAGTTCTTTGCGGCCACTGCAATGGATGATCAAACCCAGCAGAGACGTCCAGTGCAATAGGAGGATGGTTGTTGCTACCACAGGGGAAAGACGGATGGAAGGCTGAGGCTGGCCTATCCTCTGTGGCGATCGGCCAGTGTGGAGTGAAGCTGGTGTGGAGTGAGGTTCTCCTTCTCTCTATTGAAGGTCAGATATGGCCTGGATGGTATTTTCTCAGAAGGCAAGTAAAAAGTATTGCTACCAGGGTTCCAGTTCATACCTGCCTGGTTTTATTCCCCCAAAACACATGTTTAAACATGTTCCTGCAATTAGTCGATGGCTGCCGTCAAGTTCTCTCAGCAATACCCTTAGCCTAATCAGAGTGCCTTCCATGATGGCTCCAATGGAAACAGTGGCTTCCAAAGGAATCTGCTGGGTCCATTAAAGTAGATGCAGAGGGGTCAACTCAGAAGGTTATAGTAACTGTGCTTTGGAATCCCAAAGGGATAATTGGAATTCTCAAGGGATATTAGTGGTAGGTTTTCTCAAAGAAACTGGATGATCAAAAGGATCTATTAGGAAGAAGTTAAGAAAATTGAAAACCGTCTTGGGCGAGAAAGGGTCATAAAATATGTGCCAAGAAATTTCTTTCTGTCATGACACTACACCTGCTCATTCTTCGAGGGAAACAAAGCCTCGCCTACAAGAGGGGCGTTGGAAATCTTATCTCCATCCATCCTACGGACCTGGTCTTGCCCATTTAGATTTCTTTTGGTTCCCCAAACTCAAAGAACATTTTATAGGAGCATGATTTGAGTCCCTCCAGGATGCCCAAACTGCTGTCTACAAGGGTGTACAGAAAGAATGGAGAATCTTTTCTTTGAGAAAGGGTTTAGAAAGATGCAAGCATTACCTTCAAAGGACTGCAGGCCTCACACCAAACCCACTGCCCTGGACTCACTGCCGACTGTCGCTCCACCTCATCGACAGGGTGGAACCGCCCCTGTGAATCGCAAGGCTGTTAGTTCTTTATGGGATTCGAAAATCCCTTATTTCTCCCTCAGCACTGACGGATTCAAACTGCTGGCCCTCTATCTAGCAGCCCAACATGAAACCACGATACCCCCCAGAACTCATTAAATACGCCTAGGTGAAGGATATAGCAAGGCACAATCCAACCATTTTTAAATACTTTTACTTATTAAGGTTTCTATGCTTTTGTAGCCAGGAGCTTTTACTGACCCTCAAACAGTAATATATTTTACTTAAAAGTCTGTATGAATAACTATGATCATTATGGTTTTATGTGAAACTCTTAAAACTTAAGCTAAAAAAAAATGGAAAGTTTCTTTTAGGAAGTTCCTATGGGGAAAGTTGTTCTATGAGTATCTCTACAGGAATCTAAAAGCACAAATTCAAATACATAAAAACCGAAAATTGCTGACAAGTGTGAAACATGCATACATACATACATACTAACAAGTGTAAAACAGACATACATGCACACACACGCAGATTGTAAAATAAATGACTAATAATGCAAAAGTGTTGCAACTCATTACAAACAAAATTATAATTTAATATATAAAGAAAGAGCTTCTACAAATTACTAAGCATGAACAAGAAAATATAAATGACTCCAAATAAACGTAAACTCACTGTCTCTCAAATTCCCTTATAAGAAAAATACAAATGAAGTACAATGTCTTATTTTTTTTCCATCAAAATGTAGACCAGACACTGATTTGGCAAGGGTATGGGAAAAAGACTCTCTCAACAATGTCATCCATTCATATGACCTCATTGGCAATATTTATTACAATTTCAAATACACTGACCCTTTAAACCAAAAACTTCATTTCCAGGAACCTATCCCAGAGATCTAGTCATCACCCCTGGAGAAAATGATACATAGTCATGTGTCTCTCAATAACCACATGATCTGTGATATCATGTGATTTGGACACTGGGCAAACACTATACTATATACCTTTCTACATATTAAAAAAAATCTCCCAGATACACTTAAAACATCTGCAGTACAATACAGTAATAACATTTTAATGTCTCACAAAATAGTAGTCATGTTATTATAAGTCATTACAAGTTCCTCAACTTTTTAATAGACTTTACAAGTGGTTGGGACTATGGATGTGTATGCAGTTAGACATTGCCCAAATGTATGCTAGGTGGTACGTGACTATATGTACAAGGATATTTATTTATATCTCTAAGGGCAAAATAGACGGCCACGAAGAACAAAACACAACTCAGTTCTAGGAGACAACCAGAATGTTTGCTAACAAGCAACGATGGCAAGGCTTGGACCCACTTACTTTGATCATATCAAGAAAGAAGACATCCCTAGAAAAGGGGCCGGAAGGTGACACAGCAAAGGGTCAGTGAAAAGGAGGGACACTCTCATTGCGACAGATGGACACAATAATCATCGCAACAGTCTTACAGATGGTGCAGAACGGGGAGATGTCTCATTCATCCTGTTATACAGAAGGTCCGTGTCGTTGGGAGTCAGAATTGACTTGCTACCACCTAACAACGAACATGAAAGAGGAAGCTAGATATGAACTGATATGGTATTGATCGCCTGGAAAGCAAACTGCAGGACTCCATGCACACACATACAAATACATACAAGATTTAATATGCATACATATTGACTTACATGCCTCCGATATTATAAGAGTAACACTAATCAGGTAAGAGTAGTTACCTGAGTTGGCAAAATAAGTAGCTAAGAATTTTTACATCATACTATGTACTGAATACTAAATAAAGAAATGAAGAATTTTATCAATTGACTTGAAATGTACTTTTAAATGCTAGTTATAAAAAACTCATTTAGAATTGCCTGCCTAAGTTTTAAATGTGAACTAAATTATTATACTATGATAGGCAGAGTAAGGCTAGTCTATCATAGAATGAGTCAGAAAGATTTTGATCTTTCTTTATTTGAAAATCAAGCAATTCCTTTGACATTAGTGGAAATTTAAGCTGAGAATGAAGGTGCAATACACAAGTCAAAAAACACAATTTCCAGTTTTGTTACAGAAACTTTTATCTGAAAGACTATAAAATGAGCAGAGAAAAAACTCAAAAAATATTTGTGCATTACAGTGCATGCTTTATATTTATTTCTGTGCTCGGCTTTCCTTATATATTCTTTTCACAATACAATACACACACCTAACAAAGAATAATTTTTTAATATATTCCTTATATTTTCCAACAAGATTTTTAAAGTGTCTCATTAATATTCCAAATCAAATCAGCATTATTCATTAGGCACCAACCATGTGCCCATGTTAAGCATGCTAAAAGCAAAGAGATCACAAAGAAGAGAAAAATTTGATTCTTACCCTCAAGTACTTTACAGTCTTAAAAGATAAAGTTTAAAAACATTAATCAGTAAAAGAAGTTTACAGATTTCATTGACAGATTGAGTTATTCAAACTAAAAGTGCTACAGGAATTGATGCAATAAAGAAGGGAATCTATTAACAAGGCAATCTACTGCGATGCAAAAATAATTACAAAATTATGACATTTCACTCTACATAAAATGGAATTGGTAATAAAAGACTTCCTGTATTTTGTAGCTACTCAACTGACCTTTGAAGAAACTGCTAATAATTAAGTATAAACAGTTCTAAACGATTCAGGCTCCAAAGGAGAATTGGTCTCAATCTCTTTGATCTTTCATATATCTCATTAAAAAGGTTTTATTACCCCAATAATAAAAAGTTCCAAGCTAAAACTCTTAATATATGTATATTTACAGGTAATGTATAGGCACACAAATATGGTCAAGTTACACATTAAATAATAAAAAAAGCTTTATTTGTTTCTCAATAAAAACAATGTGCAAATATAATTTCTAACATATCCTTCCTCTCCTTCAATATATCATCATGCATGGCCCTTTCGGTTTTACATAATACTCTGCATGAACACTGGATATAAATTTGAAAGCTCACAGATTATGCAAAAGGTATCTTTTATGCAGCAGTTTCCATCTTTTCACACACTTAAGCTCTTCTTTTTTTCTTAATAACAGAGATGCTAGGCACCGATATGAATTTCAGTTTACTTCTCGCTGCTCGTGACCCTCTCTAAACATGATTGTTAACAATCAACCTCAAGTTATCAAAAACCCAGCCTCAAGAATCTATTGTTTGCTGTCAACAAACTTTCAAAAATTCTTCAAAACTATTTGACTCTCTTGTAATAAACTATTTCGTCGCCTCCTCTTATTGGATGATAAAAGCCAAAGCATGCCTAAGATTAAACTATCAAAATATTGTATTTTAATTTCTTGCTACAATTAATTTCAATATAATTCTGAAGCTGTGTGACCCATTGCATTAGACCCCTTCCAAAGCTAAGATAGGTAGAAATGCAAATATTTATTGAAAATAAATATGAATAGGGTTTCCATCATTATAATGCCATAGATTATAAGAACATATGCTTGGAGAATGTTTTTTACCATAACTATATAAATATGAAGACATAAATATGATATTTAGAAGTTAAAAATATTTTGCCAATAATACACATTGTATTTTTAAAGTATTTAGAATGCTATATAAACAGAATGAAAATAGCCAATAACTACTAAAATTTTGGCATATTATAAAAAAATAATTGTCTAGATCAAACAACTATGTTTTAGCAACACCGATTTTTAGCAGTGTAAGCCCAAATATTTAACTATCATCATACTGTAAGTTCCACAACAAAAGCTTGGCATTGCTGGTATACAAACCAAAGTTATAAATGCTCAAAAGGCTTTTAGAAATAATGATTTATTCCATGAATTCCAATAAACTACTTATATCTTGTCAAATGTCTCATATCCCAGCAGGCATTAAATTCAGAAGTTATCTCTAAAGAACCAAGTCATCTCAACTTTGAGTTGGTATGACACGAATACATTTGCTTTCTTAATCCTTCAACTTTCGGTCAGAAATGGCACAAGGGAGACCTATGCCGATACGATGCATTTGTTACCAAAATTATTTCGAGCAGTAGCTTTCACTAAGTCACGAACAACAGAGGAAGAAGAATCTTTGCAGAAGACAGAACTGTGTCTTCGTAAGTACCTTAAAGAATGCTGAATTACAACAACCTGTTTTGAGAATTTAAGTGATTAGAGGTCAGTGTGTTAGCGCCTTCATTGATGAACCCTTCACTAACCACGTGTGTTCCTGTGGCAAACATGGTATAAGCAGACTTGATCACACCGTCCCTTTGGGGAAAGGCGACTTGAGACAGTGTCCCAACTTCAGAAAGTACACTGTAAAAATCCATCTCGTAGGCTAACTCAAGTGATTACAAAATTAAAAGTTCAGTTTCATCACACACACACACACACACAGAGAGAAGGCACACTCCCGTATGCAAGCAATCTCTTTCGCGTCGTAACTGAGCAATCAAACGGGCATAAAATATTTAAAGCAAACTTGTAGAAACAAACCCCAGGGCATTAACAAGGAAAGGCTAGCTGAAAGGCGGAGATAAGCCCCGCGTGGACAGCTCCCTGGTGCTGAAGTTGCCCGGCCGCGACGCCGGCGTCTGCGAGCCTGCTGGCAGCCCACCCGGTGCCTGCAGAAGCGCGGGCGCCCACACTAGGGGCACGGAGAGCCAAACTCCAGCGAGCAGGAAGCCTCGCAGAGTGCGGGACCGGTGGGGAGCGGAGTCCCTCGGATCACACAGATTTACGAGTTGCAAACAGGAAGAGCAGCAGAGTGCAGGGTGTTGGAAGCCGCCGAGGGGGAGGGGCCAGAAGATGGCGACGGCCGCACACCCCCCGGAGGCGCGGCTGAGCGCAGGCCCCTCGCCCGCCGCGATCGAGGGCACCTCCTCTCTTCCCCGCCTCGGGGACACAGCCGCTGTGCGGCGGCGCGGGACGGGGGTCCCCGGCGACGCCGGAATCCCCCGGCTGGCGCACCTCCGCCGGGTCCCGGCCTGGGAGCACCTGTGCACGGCCATATTGGATTCCTTGCCCCGGCCCCTGCCTCCGCGCGGGGGCGGCCGGGGAAGGCGAGGGACGCGCGGCGCCGGGCACAGCCCCTGCGCCGCGGGAGCCCCGGAGTCGAGCTGGCCCGGCGGAGGAGAGCCGGGGGGCGGGGGGCGCCCGGGAAAAGGACAGCGCCTCCAGGCTCGCCCCGCTCACCTCCGCCGGCCCCGGCGCCCGACCTCCCCGACACACACCCCCGCGCTCGGCACCCGGAAAGCAGCCCGGGCGCCGGCCGCAGCCCTCGTGGCCCCCGCGCCGCGGGCGGGTGCGCGGGGCGGGCGGCGATCCGGGGCGCGCCGGCGGCCGCGAGGCAGCGGCCGGGGCGGGGGTGGGGGAGGAAAGGGGGGCGGGCGGAGGGCAGGGAGCAAGGCGGGAAGATGGAGCCTGGTCCTTACTTGAGCACAGACTGCTCCTTCTCCTCTTCCTTCTTCTGCCGGTCCATGACGGCCAGGATGATCTTCCTCTCCTCCTCGGTGAGGTGGCTGAGGTCGGGCATCTCGGGCTGCAGGGGCGGCTGCGAGGCCGCCGGGGCAGGAGCCGGGCGGCCCCGGGGCCCGACTGGAGCCGACATGTTTGGTGGAGCCGAACCACCCTAGGGAAACGGAGAGGCAACTCCACGGGCGGCAGCACCGCGGCGGGCGGCGGCGGGAGCAGCCTCGGGC
>PVJH01002830.1:37131-157584 GCA_004026705.1 Nesogale talazaci
GAGCGGCGGGAGGGCGGCGCGCCGGCCCCGGCGAGTGTCCGGCCGCGGCGGGGGGCGCGGGGGAGGGGCGGCCCGGCCCCCCGGGGAGCCCCGGGCCGGGCTGCGGGCCCCGGAGGCGGTGTCCCGGGAGCCGGGAGGGGGCGTCAGGCGGCGGGGACGAATCTCCCGAAGACCTGTCCCGCCGGCCGGCGCGTCACGGGGCTCCCCGGCGTGGCGGAGGGAGGACCCCTCGAGGAGCGAAGGGGAGGAGGCCGCGGGAGCCGCGGCTGCAGGCGGAGCCCCCGGGGCTGGAGCGGAGCCGAGGAGCCAGAGCGCAGGGGGCGAGCGGCCGAGAGTCCCGGGCTCTGGGCCCCTGAGCTGCGGGCACGGGGCTCGGAGCGAGCGCCGACGGGGAGCTGGGTCGGGCGCCGGCCCGTCGGCATCACGCGCCCGCCGGGGGTCCCTCAGCCGCCGCCGCCCCTGAAGTCCATGGAGTCCGCGCGAAGGGCCAGCTCCCTGCGCCGCCGCCGCCGCCGCCGCCACTCGGTGCCGCCGCCCGCGCCTCCTCCGCCCCTTCGCCTCTCGGGCTCCTCCCGCGCGGACCGCGTCACCTCCCCGCCGCCCAGGCCCGGGCTCGGCTGGCGCCCTGCGGGCGGTGGCCTCCCCTCCCCAGCGCGACCTGTGGGCCGGGCGGGGTGGGGGGAGGGGGGAGTGTAAGCGTGAGAGTGGGCGTCCAAGTTTTCCGGGTCGGGCCGTGGAGGCTGTGATCGTGGGGTGGCGCACGAGGTGTCGTGAGTGGGGGCGGGTGAGGAAGAAAGGAAGTGCTCCCGAGGTGTCTGGCCTGGTGGTGAGAAAGAGTGAAGTGCGTGCGGGGAGCCGTGGGGGAGGGGCGCGCCCCGAGTGTCGATAGGTGGGGGGGGGGGGCAGGAGGAGAGGGGCTACCCCAGGCTTTGGGGCTGAATCTTGAAAGGAGAGAGGGAGTGCTCACACGAGGTCAGGGAGCCCGGGGTGTCAGGGGTAGGGGACTAGGAACAGTGGTGAACAAGGGGACATCCTAAAGGGAGGAGGGATGTCAAGGAGATCCCCGGGCCGGGCTAGATAAGTGGGTGATGGGGGAGGAAGTTCTGGAAAATGGGCGGGTGGAAGGGGAAGCCTGGGACGTGCGAGAGCGTGGAGGAAGGGGAAATGGGGGAGTCGAGGTGTATCTAAGAGGTATGGGAGGTGAGGAGTGGGTGGGGATAGGGGCGCTGCTAAGGACCACCCAGGTGTGGATGAGCTAGCCAGCTCTTGGATCAGGGGTGCACAAATGAGTCTAGAGAAGAAGCAGAGGGTATGGCTGTCGGGTTGGAGTCGGAGTCTGATTTTGGAATCAGAGATTGATTTAGTAGATGGGAACAGGTGTAAAAGAAAAACCAGCCCCTTGGAGAACTGCTATGGCAGCCTATCTCTCAGTGGGGTTGAGCAACGCCTCCCTGGCAACCCTCTCAGTGGGGGCGGGGCAGGGCGTGGGCCACCAGGGACCACCCCCTCTTATGGGTGCAGGCGCAAAGCCTATGAATAACTGTGCGGTGTGTGTGTGTGTGTGTGTGTGTGTGTGTGTGTGTGTACATCCGTACGTGTACACACCCTGGTCCTGCCTCTCGTTCACATGGGGTTTATTGCCAGGCCAAAGTTTGGCCTAAACTATAGTATAAAGCCCTTGGGGTTTGTATTATATTTACTTTTTTGGTGTGTAGTAACCTCTCCCCTCCTCCTTCAGTCCCAAGGTACCTTTCAGCTAGCTCTGCATTTAAGGGAGCTGGGGAACAGAGAAAGCAGTCTTAGACCTCTCCTGTGGTTTCTGGGCTTAAGTTTCTATGTTTCTTTTCTCCCTTGCCTTGTAATTGGGAAAAGGGGGGTGGGGAGTACTTAAAAGCTATTTTTCATTATTTATCATTATTACCTGTTTCAAACCAAGCTCTCATGTGTAAATCCATTTTCATCTCTTTGGAAGTAATTAAGCCAAATGAGATCTTATAAACCCCAATGTACTTAATCTTATTTTAGAGATGTTTTATAAATTCAATCTCATCATCCTATGGCAAATGAGATGAGGTCTCCACATCCTCACTTCCTCCGAGATTTGTCTGTTCTAGCAGTGCGTGGTACTCTCAGTATTTATTCTTCACCAACACACACCATAATTTACATGCATCTATTCTTCTTGGATTTTCTGTCCAGCTTTTGCATGCATAAGAGGTTATTAAAAATAATGTGATTTAGGCCGGCCATACCGTAGCCCTCAAAGTCTCTTGGCTCTTAAACATTTTAAATCAACCGTGTACCGCAGATTTGCTCAGAGCAATGCATCCTTTGATTCTGGACAGCTGTTACCATGAATGTTGATTGTGGATCCAAGTAAATCCTTCATCTTTAATCTTGGTTCTATTTCCCCCATCATGAGGGGGTTTGCTTTCTTTACCTAGCAATGTAATCCACACCGACATCTGTAGTCTTGGATCTTCGTCAGTCAGGCAAGGTTGTGTCATCTGCATATTGCAGGTTGTTAATGAGCCTTCCTCTGATCCTGATGCCACTTTCTTCATATAGCCCAGCTTCTCAAAGTATTGGCTTAGCATACCGATTGAAAAGGACAGAACACAGATGCAAACCTCTTCTGATTTTAAGTCATGCAATGGCTTAAAAAAAAAAGCCTCTCCCTTTTTTCTGTTCAAACAGCTATCTCGTCTGTGTACAGATTCCATGTGAACGCAATCCCATTCTTTTCAAGGTTATCCATCGTTTGTTAGGATTTACGTAGTCAGATGCTTTTGCATAGTCAATGAAATGCATGTAAAAATCCTTCAGGTATTCTCTGCTTTCAACTGAGATCCAGCTGCCGTCAGCAATGCTCTATTCCTCTCCCACCTTCTCTTCTGAACCTAGCTTGCATTTTTGGCAGCTGTCTATGTACTGATGCAACTGTTTTTAAGTTATCTTCATGACAATTATACTTTCCTATGATGTTAATGATATTGCTTGATAATTCCCAATGTTTGGGGAGGGTCACCTTTCTTTGGAATGAGGACAAATGTGCATCTGTCTCTTCCACAACCTATGGGTTGGGCATGCTGTATTAACTTGCATTGCTTAATGCTGGGAGCTATATACCTCATGTGTTTCAAATACCAGCAGTGGTCAGGTTTCAGGGACGCTTCCAGGCTGGGAAGAAGGAACGGGCAGTCCCCTTCTAAAGGGATTAGCCTCTGAAAACCGGAGGAAGGGCCGTGAGTACCATCTCTAGATCAGATGAAGTCATCTCTGGGGTCAGGACTTTGATAGCTACCCAAGCGCCTTGTTGTCGGGTGCTATTAAGTCAGTTCCAACCCACAGCAATCTTAGAGGCAACAGAAAGGACATCTGAGTCCTGCTGTGTCCTCACAATTGTTCCTATGCTTGAGTCCTTTCTTGTCACCACTGTGTCCATCTATCTCATTAAGGGTCTTTCCCTTTTTCACTGCCCCTCCCCTTTACCAAGCAAGATGTCCTTATTCAGGGTCTGGTCTCTCCTGACAAGATGTCCAGGATATATAGGATGAAGTCTCACCATCCTTGCCTCAAAGGGGCACTCTAACCATCTTGCTTCCCAGACAGATCAGTTTGTCCTTTTAACAGTCTGTGTTGCCTTCAGTGGTACCAAGTGACTAATGTATAGCATATGTTAAGAATTTCACAGTGTGCATTGCCACACATAAAAGTTGAGGAGAAAAATCACAACTGAGAAGTGGAAAACCACAACACTTCTCAAGAGAAGTGAATTTTTTTTTACCTAAAATTGAAATGTAGTTTCAAATATTCACAGTCCCCCCTCACATGCAAAGAGATAGACCAGCAAATACCCATACCTATGACTTTATCCTTGGAAACCCAAAGTTTAATGAAATGTACTCATTCCTCCTTTAGAAGAGACAGCAGAGCTAGAAATCATCAAAAGGGAAAGGGGGAACACTACCTTATTCAGCTATTTCTGGGCCAGACTTGAAAAAATAGCAGCACTTCCCACCCTCAAGCAACTATCAACCCAAGCAGAACCAGAAGCTGCAGTACACACACTGCACTGAGGCTTCAACTGTTAAAATAGCTCGAGTTATTTTGAGTACATCAAATGTGAACTTGAAAGCCGTCTTCCCAATTGGATGATTTGGGCTTCCTTTAGCCCTGCATTATTTTCTGCTGGTGACATAGTACACTGGGTGCCTGCCGCTGTGTCTCCCCGCATCCCTACTGCCTGGACACAGTGCCAACATATGACAAATGTACAGTGTGCCTGAGCTGGAATCACTGGGGCCCCTGACTTCTTAGAGATTGCAGCAGAAGTGAGTGGGATTAGTGTGACTGTTTCTTTTCAGTCTTTACTATAACTAGATGTATTTTTCCTATTACAGGGACTCCTTAGATGTAAAAATATCATAAGATCATCTTCCACCCTGACTCAAACCTTTTCAAAATTAAATCGTCACTATCTAAGTAGATGAAATATCTTTCACATACTCCCTTGCCATTGAGTTGATTCTGATGCAGTGTCTCAGTAGGACAGAGAAGAACTGACCCCATAGGGTTTCCAAGGTTGTGATGTTTTAGGGAAGCAAACTCCCACATCTTTGTCCCTCAAAGCTACTGGTAGGTTGAAACCATGAAGCATTAGGTTATTGAAAAGTGGGGAGAGTGCTTAACCACTGCACCACCAGGGCTCCTTATATAACACACCGTTGTAGTTACACAATTTTGTGTCAACTTGAAGATATGAAAATGTAGTGGGGCTAAGCCCCAGTGATGCAGTGGTTGTGTGTGGAACTGTGGCCCACAGGGTTGATGGTTCAAATTCAGCAGCAGCTCTCTGTGAACAAGGCTGGGCTTCCTACTCCCACCAGGGCAGTGATGTGAAAAAAACAAACAAAAAAAAATGTAGGGGTGGGGGTCTAGCCTGTCAATCAGGTCATAGCCCAGTGGTACCTCCTTGTGGGCATGGCCTTCTCAAAAGAAGGTCCTCCCCACCTCCACCCTGCCTCTCTCTCTCTGCCTTCTCCTTCTAGTTGATTAGAGCCACACTGAGACCTGAGTGAGCACCGTCATTCGGCCACCGCTGTTGTATCCACATAAATCTGCACCCACCGGCCCGCACCCATCTTTCTGTATTCTACATCATTGCATGTAGCTGCATAAATCTGAAGAGGGACTTATATACGAGTATCAGACTTATGGGCTTGAGTTGGACTGGGTCAGCATATTTTCCTGATACATGGTTACTTCTTAATATAAAGCTCTTTTTTACATATGTAAGTGTCACTGAATTTGTTTCTCTAGTCAACCCAGCTTAACACACAGAATATTTAAATAGGCTACTCTTCAAAGCGATCACTCAGTTTAGTTTAAGATTGCTATGCTGGAAAATAAAGTAAAATACCTTCAAAGGGCCTCTATTTTTCTATAATATGTCTCAAAGGTGTTTTGCTTTATATAATCTGACATATTTTCCTTTAACTGTTTGTCACATCTCACTGTGCCCTAAATAGCATTAAATTTTACTTGAGTCCATCCCTCAAATTATGAACAGAGTTTTGAAGTTGAGCTGAAGCTATAAAATGTTGGTTTTAATTCTAGAAGTAACTCATCATCTGGATCAAAAAGCCATTCCAAAATCCAAGTCCTTACTGGATTCCTCTAGGCCAGTGAAGCAAGAGTCTATATAGTCATGTTTGTAATCTGCTACTTTTCGAGAGATATCACTAAATTAAAATGATAAATTGAAACTAAAATTATTAACTAGAATCCTCACATCACGAAGAATTACTGAGAACTCATTCATCACATATTCTGCTAAGAGATCTGGCTGCCAGACAATGGTTGGAACTGCAGCGACTCTCCTCTGCTCCACAGGAATGTACTTCCAGGGTTGGCATTTCTACAACTTCTCCTAACAGGTCTCCCTGCTTTCTCCTTGTGGCTCAAAGTCCTTTCTCAACACAAGAAGAGTACTCTTCCTAAAACATTAGTCAGATCATAAAATACTGCACTGAGCGAAACCCCACGTTGGGCCCCCAGTTGACTCAGAGTCTGTGCTCCATGAATAGCCTGCAAATGGCATGTGATCTCTGTGATGCCTGCTCCACTGCTGTTTTTGTGACTTTCCTCTCTCTAGCTGTTCTCTCTCCTTGGAGCAGACTGCACGAGGAGACTCAATGACTTGGTTCACTTCCTCTTCACATCTTGATTCAGTTGTCCATCCTATGTAATATGCCTGCCGGCCATGCCCTTTCCTGGTCACTGTAATCTCCTTTACTTTGCCCTACTTGTTTTGTAAAACTTACCCTGTCAGACAACTTTAATTTCTCTCCAAGAAGAATAACATTAACAGCTCATGTGTCTCAATAATCACCAACTTCTCTACAAGAATGTAAACACAGGACCGAGCAGGGCTTTTTACTCATGTATCCCAGGTACCTAGAATCACGTGTGGTTTTCTGATAAATTTTAGTTGCATTCATTTCAAGGAAGACAGTCTACCTGCAAATAACAAAATGTAAAGCTTCTCGTTTGTGTGCCCTTCCATTCTTTCATCACGGATCCTCTTTCCCACTCCCTCTCTCCCGACCTTCTCCCTCATAACCTTCTCAGTCTGGTTGGTTTCCTTGTCTTCTTCGCCATATGTACACGCCCTTCTTTCTCTTCCTGCCTCCTGCATTACCCAGACTTTCTTAACACTCTCCTTTCATTTATATCTTTCACTGTCTTCCCAAATGGTCTATAGATTCTGTAACACCAAAGAATGTGCCTTTCACTCAACTTCCCCTGGATCTAGAAGTGCCTCATATATGATAGCAGCTCAATAAATACATGCTTAACAATTAGCAGTTAGAAAATAATGAAAAAATCTTGAAGTAGAAAGAGGAAGAACGAGAGAGTTGTGGCTAGGGAGAACCATAAATATACATACCTCATTTGCTGTGCTTCACAGACCTGCTTATTTTTGACAAATTGAAGGCTCGGGTAACTCAGCATCAAGCAAGCCTGTAGGTACCACTTTTTTCTAACAGTGTGTTCTCATTTTGTGTCTCATGTCCCATTTTGATAATTCTCACAATATTTCACATTTTCATAATACTATTGCACACTTACTAGACTATAGTATAGAGAAAACATAATTTTTTTTCTTTTTTTTTTTCGGGCATCACTGCTCTCCGGTGGTGGGAGTAGGAGGCCCAGCCCCACTGCTGGAATTGAACCTTCGTCCCAGTGGGCCGCAGTCCCGCGCACGCCACTGGGGCTCAGCCCTAAACATAATTTTTATACACACTGGAAAACCAAGACATTTTATTTATTACAGTGTGCTGGAATAGAATTTTCAAGATTTTCGAGGCATGCCTGTATGCTATGCTAAGGAATTTGAACTAATAATCATCAAATAGATGTTAGAGATCTTTTAGCTATAAAAAGATCAAGATCAACTTTGATTTTCAGGAAAATAAACTGACTTCTTTCTGTCATTCATTCTCAAAATACTTGCTCATGAGACTCTTGAAAGGACATGGGTGCACAGTGGTTTAGGCTGAGAAACACCAATTGAATTTTTTCACCCTCTGTTTTCAAATTTTATTTCTGTGGCTCTTTTGCTCATTAAATTGTAACAGCATGATAATGAGGCCAAGGTCATGGTTTAAATTCCTAGGTGAATCTGTTGATGCAGTGCAACTATAGTTGACTTAATATTTACCAGTTGTCATGTGACAACATGTTATTTCTCTTTTAGGAACTGGGTTGAAAAACATGACTGGTTCATCAAAATTTAATCACCTCTCTTGGAGATGCAACTGAAAGTGCCTGGCTATTAGTTGCAGGACCATAAAGTCATTTTAAATTAAAATAACAGTATTATATTAGTTATATCTAAAGATCATGCATCAGAGAATGGATACATTGTTTGTTCCTAGACAAGAAGCTAGAGATTAGTACAGTTGACTTATTGGAATCCCAGGCCAAGAAGTAATGAAAATTGTGGTGGATGCTAGTGTAGATAAATTTAATTAATTACCTTTTGTGTATTTAGCAATATAGACAGTTATTTCTTCATTACTATGCCATAAAACACATGGAGCCATTTATATTAAAGTAGGAAATCTCACTGTAATCATTTTTCATTTATGGCATTATAAAAAGTATTTCTATTTTTGTACCCTCTCAGCAATCAATAAGCACATTTGTAAAATGAAACAGGACAGTACTTGAGGTTGGGACATTCAGGCATAATTAATGCTACTGTGTTCTTAATTGCAACTTTATAATTACAGTTCTGACAGGGCAGAACTTTTTAAGGGTTAATTTCTGTGAGCAGAAATAAAATTGCCTTATGAACAAATAAGGCGCCCTAGAGGCATAGTGGTAACCTCCTGGAGTGCTACTCGCAGGGTCAGTAATTCAAAACCACCAGCCACGCTGAGGGAGAAAGGGAAGGCTTTCTACTCCCCTAAAGAGTTCTGTTCTCAGAAAGCCAAAAGGGCAGTTCAACCCTGTCCTAGAGGGTCGCTGTGTGTCAAAATCAACTCACTGACAGTGAGTATTAACATCATAGAAGGTGTCAACCAGGTTGCATTACTTCTGATGGGAGAAAACAAGGCTACTTTTGAAAAGATCCTGGCCAAAATCAAATTTAAATTTGAACATCTTCTATACCAATTCACGGCAAAGACTGAGGAGAGTAGAATTTATTAGACTACATGATGGGCCTGCAATCCATATGGAGTACTACAGTGCGTTCTAGAAGACCTAGCAATACACAGGAAAGTAAGTTCCAGTAAATATACTGCAAGGAGCAAAAAATAAGTTTAAAAGAGGCTTAGAAGACATCAACCAAGAACAATTTGAAGACCTTTGCTGTACCCTGGTTTTTTTTTTTTAAAGAAAGATTGGGGGAAATTTTATAAGTAATTGAATATTTGAACAGTAACTGGATAATTTGGTGAAAGTGCAGAATTGTTCTTTTTCTAGGTTAATAATGATAGTGTAATTATGTTGAAATAAAATTCTTAATGAAATATGTTTGTTTGAAATGTGATGTCAGGGATTTGCTTCCAAATAGTGTGGATGGGCAGATGAATGAGGCAGGTTTGGCCAACAGTGATGGTGATTTGAGTGAGTGATGGGTACATGGATTTCTATTTGCGTGTGTGCTTTTGTGTATACATGTGTCTATATACACACATACATATTTTTGTGATACTTCATAATAAAAGTTATTCAGAGAGAATGAAAACAATTGAATACTAGTCTCTAATTTTCTTTCTGGTTTTCTTTAATTAACCTAGGTGCGCCTGGTGGGTTGAAACCCTTTACCAAACACTCATTGTTAGATAGATATTCTGTTACATGCATCCAGATTTTTTCCCACCTTCTCATGGCATCTTAAGAAAAGTTACATTCATTCCATCAGATAATAGGCTCAAAGAAAGAATTTCTGCACCAATTTTTAAAGTTAGATTTCCTAGTTCCCTCTTATTCATTCTGTTACACAAAATGAAGGATCCTTTGTGGCATCATTGATTACAGATTGGGCTGTTAACCACAAATTAGCAGTTCAAACCCACCTGTGGCTTTGCTAAAGAAAGATGAGACTGCTCTCTTAAAGATTTAAACCTCATGTGCTGAGCCTCGGCAGCGTAGTGGTTGAGTGCGGGACTGCGGCCCACTGGCTTGGTGGTTCAAATCCAGCGGCAGCAAGGCTGGACCTCCCACTCCCACCAGGGGGCAGCAATGCCTAAAAAAAAAAAAAAAAGATTTAAACTTCAGAAATCCTTGAGAGCAGTTCAGTTCCATCCTGTTAGCGGGTCACTATGCGTCAGAATTTTATGGCAGTTGATATATGCAATGACTTAATCTAAAATTTGAGTTTCCTAATAACAGGCTACCACTTATCTCACCGTTTGTCATAACGTACTGTGGTGGTTTGTGTGTTGATACAGTGCTGGAAAGCTTGGTCACTGGTATTTCAAATACTGGCAAGGTTGCCTGTCGTGAATAGGTTTCAGCAGAGTTTACAAACTAAAACAGACTAGGAGGAGGAAATAGGATGCCTACGTCAGAGGAATTCACCACTGAAAACCTATGAACAGCATGGAAACATTGTCAAATACTGAGAACTTAATGAATAGAAGCAGAAAGATGAGGATGTCTGCTTCCATAGAGATTTACAGCATCTGAAACACTATAGGGTTACTATGAATGAGAATCAATTTTGAAATGACATCAGCCCTTTTAATGTAATGTCTGGCATAGAAAAAGCATCGTAAATGAGTTATATTTAACCAAACAATACTCCCTATTACAGATTGAATGAGTCCCCCTCCAAAAAAACAGTTGAAATCTTAACACTTGTACCTATGAATATGGAAATATTTCTGGAAATATTTTTCTTTCAATGTGTTGTTGTTAGATGTGGTTGAGTCAATTCTGACTCATGGTGATGCTAAGTGCCACAGAACAAGCTACTTCCTGGTCCTGTCCCTTCTGTGTCATCGTTCCCATAGTTGAGCCCATTGTTGGGCACCTGTCAGTCCATCTCCTGGAAAATCTTCCTCTTTTTCAGTGACCTTCTACCAAACATGATTTCCTTCTCCAGGGACTGGTCCATCCTAATAACATGTCCAAAGTACACAAGATGCATTTTCCTCCTCCTGGGTTCCTTTTTCTTTCTTATTTACTTTTATTGAGGGCTTCTGCATCTCTTATCACAATTCATACATTCATCCAGTATGTCACATTTGCACATATGCCACCATCATCGTTATCAAAGCATTCTCTTCCCATTTGAGCCCCTGATACCAACTCCCCATTTCCTCCTCCTCCCTTCTGACTACTTTTATCACTTCTGGAAGTCCATTCAGTAGTCTTTGTCAACATCATAAGTCAAAGATATAAATTATTTGATTTCCTTTATGCATTAATTAGCACTCATGCATATAAGGGGGCTGAAAATATATCTTGGGTCAGGCTCACTCCTCTTTTTTCAAAGTAACATTTTTGCCTTTTAACACTTTGAGAAGATTTTTCATAGCAGATCTGCCCTGTACAATACCACCTTTGATTTCTTGATTGTTGCTTCCACAGACATTGAGTGCAGGTGTAAACAAAATGAAATCCTTGATAACATTACTATGACTCCCCATTGATGATGATGTTGCTGATCATTCCAGTTCTGAAATAGTATCAGATTAGGTTGAGTCTAAACCTAATCCTCTGAAGTGGTATTTTGGGGGGGGGGGGGATTAAGTGCTTCCTAGATGGCTCTAATTCAGCAATCCTTTCTGTGCTGTCTTAATTAATATTCTAGGATTTACCTCTAAGTTCTGATATCTGTTGTAATGACTACACAGAACTCACAGGCAAAATTCACAATTCAAGAGTTTAATAAGGAAGTGAACAAGTTGTAATTGCCAGTGAGAAATGACCGGGGTTGAGATGTTTTATCGAGAAGGTTTACAAAGTTCTATTGAGCCTTTTAATAAATGCCCAAAGGGCATGCGATAAATGGTCTGCTATAGGTCTCAACTTGAAGGCATTGAGCTGTAAGCTTTGAGTCAGCAAGTCCAACTTCCCCAATTAAGTGCCCAGAGGCACCCTACTCCGAGAGCCAGCCTCCTGCTCAAAAACACTCATCATTACTTGGGTTGAAAAGTGCATCACTTTGTTCCATGCTCTGGATCCTGGTTCTGCCGCCACTCTTATAATGTTGTAGCTGTCATCTGGATCCAGGAGGTTCCCTGTGCACACATCTCAGGTCCAGAGGAAGCGCTCCACTCTCCTCCTCCTCCTAGTTCTCCTGCTGCTTCTCAGAGGGCTCATTGTAAACACAGCAAAACTGCATTGCAGGGACTCCTATTGAAAATTGCTCGCTATCAGTATCTTCCTCACCTACTTACCAGACCCCTGCAGAGTTAAAAAAAAAAATGGCCAGAAGAGCCACATTAAGTACCTCTCTGATTCTGCACCATATGCCACCGAATGGAACACCGCTCAGCTCTACAACATCCTCACGATTGTTAGATTTCAGCCTGGCCACTGTGTCACCCCATCTGCTGGATAGGCTTCCTGTTTTGCACTGACACTTTACTTTGCCAGACATGATGTGCTTTTTCTAGTATCTCCTGTTGAGACGTCTGAAGTAGATGAGATGAAGTCTCGCCACACCCACTTTGAAGCAGCATTCTGCCAGTACTTCCTCCAAGACTGATTAGTACATTCTTTTCCCAGTTCATGAAGCTTTCAGTGTTCTTCGCCAACACCACAAGTCAAATGCTTCAGTCCCTTACCGGTGGCCTTCCTTATTCATTGTCCCCCTTTGACGTGCATGTGAGAAAATTAAAAATACCATGGGTTGGATCAGGCACACCTTACTCCTTGGAGTGATTGTCTTTGCTCTTTCACACTTAAAAGAGGTCTTATACAGAAGATGTGTCCAATGCAATCAATACTTTGATTCCTTTATGGCTGCTTCCAAGAACATTGTCTTTGGAACCAAATTAAATAGAAGCCTTGACAACCACCATCTTTTTTCTGCTTATCAAGTTGTCTCCTAGTCTGGTTGTGAAGATCTTTGTTTTGTTTTCATTGACTTGGAATTCATTCTGAAGGCTGAAATGTAAGTGCTTTCAGTCCTCTCGGCTTTCAACGGACAAGTTTGTGTCCTCTGCACATCAGAGATTGTTAATGAGTCTTCACCCAACCCTGGTGCCATGATAATTTCCATATAATCCAGCTTCTCAGATTATGGGTTCAGCTACAGATTGAATAAGGGTGGTGAAAGGATGCAATCCTGACACACTCTTTTTCTGATTTTAAAACATGCACTATCCCCCTTGTTATGTTTGAAAGACAGCCTCTTGGTTTGTGAAAGGGTTCCATGGAAGCAGAATTAAGTATTCAGAATGTCCATTCTTTGCAAAGTTACCCTTTATTTGTTATGACCCACACAGTCAAATGCCTTTGCATACCAAATAAAATGCAAATAAACATCTTTCTGGAATTCTTTTATTTTAGCTAAGATCCCAGCCACTGATCCTCTTTGTTTCCAGATTTTGTATTCCAATTCAGTAATTATCAATACATCTTGATTGCATTTTATTCAATTTCAGACAATGGCTGTAGTGCTTGGCACATACACTTGAATAACAGTTGTATTAACAGGTCTTCCTTTTAGGTGTGTAGATATTATCTTACCACAGACAGCATTGAACTTCAAGACAGATCTTCAAATGTTCTTTTTGACAAGGAAGATGACAGCATTCCTCTGGAATTTGTCATTTCTGACAAATCAACCACATGATTGTTAGATTCAGAATGGCCAGCACATTGATCTCTATGCATCCCATTTCATTTTTGATGGCTTCCAATTTTCCTAGCTTCACATCATACCTTTCACATTCTGATCATTCATGGATATTTGCAACATTAGGAGGTGGCATCTTAAAAAGATGAAAGAAAAAATCAGACACGGTGAGTGCTGCTCATGTCATTTGACAATACAGGCAAATGCTTCTACATATGCAGGAATATCAAGGACTACTAGCCATTCGTAGAAGCTGACAGAAGCAAAGAAGGATCTCTCCTAGAATCATCACTCTGACTGATAGCCTCCTGAATTTTGAGAAGATAAATTACTGTTCTTTAAAGTCACCTACTTCATGGTACTTTTGTTACAGCAATGCAAGATAACTAGGACATTCCTGAATAATTGTCATGCTTTAAACTTTTAAAATCAATTTTGAGAAAAACTAATATTTTAATGAAGGTGATCATGTGTGCCTGCTTACCTCATACTATTCCAGTTAATCCAATACTTGTTGATCACAGGTAATTATTAATTACAACACTTGCTACTCCCCCAAATGTCCCAGTTTGGGCATCAGAGTATGGTCACACTATATTTAGCATATTCATTAGGTACAGATGTCCGATATATGTGTTTGGTATAGACAGTTTATAAAATGCAAATAGTGGGTATCTGGAGCAAATATCTGCTTCATATTCATCCTTGTCATTGTCATACCAATGTGTTATGCGTATGTGTTGAAAAACTTACTGCCCTCAAGTCAAATATGACTCATAAATGACCTTATAGAATGAAGTAGAACTGCCCCTGTGGATTTCCCAGCTTGTAAATCTTTGTAAAAGCAGAAAGCCTCATCTGCTGATGAGTCTGAACTGCTGACTTTGTAGTTCATAGTGACAATGCTAAACATTCAATATATATTGAAATAATTCAATTGAAGTTTATGGATTCCTTTCCAGAAAAGAGTAAATCACTCTTATTTGGTAAGAGTCTATTCTCCCCTAGGACAAGATTTATACCCCAGCTGGAATCCAGAAATAACTAATAGAAATCACAACAATATCACGCTTGCAGTCTAATGAAGTTTCATGGCAAAAAAAGTTTCATGAATCAAATTGCCTAGGGATTTATAAAACAAGCATAATAACTGATACAACAACAAATAACATGGACCTGAAATACAATAAGATTGTGTTCCTAGTCTAGAGGTGAAAATGACAGGACTGATGGTTCTGGGGGTACATGGGAGAAGGGGAGGAGGGGGAAAGGAGGTGGTGTTGACCAGTCCAGGGATAAGGGAATAGCAAATGGTTCAAAATCAGTGACAAGGTGAGTGTAAGAAGTCTGATAGGGATTGATCAAGAGTAATGCAACAGAGAGAAAATATTGAAACCCAAATGTAGGCTGAGCATGATAGTGGGACAAGAGGAAAGTAAAAGGAAATAGAGGAAAGAACTGGGGGGTAAAGGGCATTTATAGAGGCTTAAATACAGGCATGTACATAGGTGCACATATTTATATATGACAATGGGGAAATAGAACAATGAACATATACTTATAGGATTAGTAGTAGGATAGGAGATGGGCATTGGACCTCCACTCAAGTACTCCCTCAGTGCAAGAACATTTTGTTCTATTAAATTGGCATTCCATGATACTCACCTTCCCGAAACAATCACTGAAGATAAATTTGTGCATAAGTAAAGGTAGTGAAGAAGGCTGATGGTGCCTGGCTATCAAAAGATGTAGGGTCTGGAATCTTAAAGGCTTGAAAGTAAACAAGCAACCACCTAGGCTCAGAAGCAACAAAGCCCAAATGGAAGAAGCACACCAGCTTGTGGGACCACGAGGTGTCAAAGGGATCAGTTATCAGGCTTCAAGAACTAAAAAACATAACATGGCATGCTCACTTTCCTGATATGATCGCTGATGACAAATGTGTGCATAAGTAAAAATGGTGAAGAAAGCTGATGGTACCTGGCTTTCAAAAGATATAGTGTCTGGGGTCTTAAAGATTTAAATAAACAAGATGTCATCCAGCTCAGAAGCAACAAAGTCCACATAGAAGAAGCACATCAGCCTGTGTGACTGCAAGATGTCCAAAGGATACGGTATTAGGCATCAAAGAACTAAAAATTATATCATTATAAATGAGAGGGAGGACAGATTGGGGACCCAAAGTCCATCAATAGGTGAAGTGACATCCTCTCACAGAGGGGTTGCAGGGAGGAGATGAGCCAGTTAAGGTATAATATAGTAACAATGAAATATGCAACATTCCTCAAGTTCTCAAATGCTTCCTTCCACCCACTATCATGATCTCAATTCTACCTAACAAATCCAGCTAGACCAGGGGAGTCAGAAACATGGGAAATTTAGGATAGATGATCCCTCAGGACTAGTGGTGGGAGTGGTGATACTGGGAGGGTAGAGGGATGGTGGAGTAGAAAGGGGGAACCAATATCAGGGATCTACATATAACCTCCTCTCTGGGGTATGGACAACGGAAGTGAGTGAAGGGTCACATTGGACAGTGTATGATATGAAAAAGTAATAAGAATTTGTAAATTATTAGGGGCTCATGGGGGAGAGTTGGGGGGAGGGAAGGGAAATATGGGGAGCTGGTACTGGGGGCCTAAGTGGAGGGAGGATGTTTTGAGAGTAACGATGGCAACAAGTGTGCAAATGTGGCCTGCATACAATTGATGTATGGATGGATCGTGATGAGAGTTGTATGAGGCCCCAGTAAAATGATTTATTTTAAAAGAGGGGGGGAAGGAGCTCATACCAAGGGCTCAAGTAGAAAATCTTTGGAAATGAACATGACAGCATGTGTACAAATATGCTTGATACAAATGATGTATTGAATGTTATAAGAGCCCCCAATAAAACCATTGGGGGAAAAAAGATGAAGTGTTCCTTTAAAAACATTAGCAAGTTTACCAAATGTGAGAAGCTAATAGTCTTTTATTTGAAGGCATGTAAGAAGAAAGGCGCAGCTTTCTACTCCCATAAAGAGTGCCTCAGAAACCCACAGGGCAGTTGTACCCTGTCCTACAGTCACTACGAATGAGGATCCACTCCATGGACGTGAGCAGTCGTGGTCCTTTGAAGTCATTGTAGAAGTCTCAGTCACGACCTAACTGCTTAGGACTATCCTACACCCCAAGATTTCCCACAAAACTGTGGCTTTTGGAAGGAAAAAGAAGGGTTTGTTTTCCACAGTGCGACTGACTGCTAAGAGATTGCAACTGTCTCCCTCTGCTCTGGAGGGTCGCGTAGTCTTAGGTGGATGACGTTTGATCCAGCCGCGCTCGTCCAGGGCTCTTACTCCGCCTGACGCTGAAATTCAAGAAACCGCATCCTGGATCTGATGAAAGGAGATGCAAAGCTGACTATCAGCTGTGTACTGATGGTACCGCATCCCTAATTACTTTGCTATCTTTCTGATTAGCGTCATATAATACCAAACTGAAAGGGAGATAGAAAAGCAGCTGGTCATTTCCCACAAAGGAAAGGTGAAGAAAGGATTAGCAGAAGAAATCCGGAATAGTGCAAGTTTATTAGTGTTTATTTTCCTAGGCAAAGGGAACTTTAATTCATCCTAATCTCAACAAGAGAAGGTTGTAGTGTGTTTATTGACTGATTATAGAGTGACTAGTATATACAAAGATGGCGTTGCTATGGCAATCATTTTTTCAAAGTCATTCATCTTTGGGGGTTTTCAATTTCCTCCTGTCAAACAAAACCCTTGGACAAGTGATTGGTAATATTTTTGTCTACTTTTCAGGTATAATGACCCTATGAAATGCTATCGTTATCTAATGATTGTGAAACATCATTCATTGCATGTACTTTTATTAAGAAGGCAGAACTGTGTGAGAAACAGTACATATCCCCAAAATGCATGTTTTATCATGCAACATATAAAACCAATCATAATCAAGAATACTACATGCTTTAAGAGAGCCATCTATAAAATTTCATGAGAGTACGAAGAGATTGACTAAACTCTAGCAAAGAACCACAGAAAGAAGTTTCAATTGGACTTGGGAGCCCACGAGAAAAGCTTATTTAAGAAGAGGAACAAAAATTGATATATGGTATTGCAAATAATTTTTGGAGGGGTATAAGTTGAAGAATATAGGTGTTATGAAATTGGGGAAAGGGTAATGACTGGAAAGAAGACTGGAGACCGAGCTGAACCAGATCATGAAGAAAATTTATAAAAGATTTTGCTATCGTAAAGTTGCTAATACAGTGTATTTCTAATTCAAATGGGCATAGAAGTCACCTGTAGTGGGGCATGAGATTTTACCTAAATGATGGAACTCTTACTAGTCCATGGACCACATTCGAAAATGGGAAGTTTATTCTAAGCAGGGAAGTGATGTGGTGAGAGTATCTTTAAGGAAAGTCACATGATCAGCACCCCATTGTCTTATTTCTCTTTTAAAATGAATCCTTTTGTTATAAGACATTTTAGGGTTTTTGAAAAATGCAATAGAGAGTTAATGAGGAAAACTGCAAATGACATTGTTGCGATATATTTTCAATATAGTGAGGCGATCTTGGCAAGCTGGACCACATTGCTCTCCTTTGAGAAATAACACCAGGGTTTGGAAATCCCAGAAGACAGCGCAAGATCATAACACCCCTGAGAATATGAGCTCCTTTCTAAGTACGTCTTTGAGCATGATCACAGACACCCTGCCCATAGGGAAGCAGCGAGTAACTGTGGCTCCATGCTAAAACCTGGTGCAATTGCCAGGAGAGGACTGACTTTCTGAGATTTAAAGATGAGGTCAATTCTGGGGGTTTTCCAATGACCCTAGAGAAGCAATGCTTTTACTTACTAGGAAGCATTCTGTGATCGGAAAAGGAAAACTTATCATAAATTGGTTTAACAAAGGGGAAATACACTGACTAATGTTACTGGAAAATCCAGAGGTAAAGAAGATTTCAAAATTGGTTGGTCCAGCAGCCTAATTAAATCCCCAGGGATGAGGATTTCTTTCTGAGTCTGTGTACCCCAGTCCACAGTGTTGACTTGATGTCAACAATGACTCCTTTCAGTCACCAGGACAGTTGTGTAAACAGTTCGAGATTTTCCATATCCAGAGTGAATGTGTTCCCTTGTCTTTCACCAGAAGTTCTCAACTGTGCACCTCTGATCAGACACATCCCTCTGGCCAATGCAGGCCAACTGACTCCAGCATTGTAGCGAAAGAGCCACATAATAGTGAGAAGGTAAAGTGTATGTTGAGGAAATAAGCATATTTACTTAGCTGAAAAAAAAAAGAATGTTGGCCTTAATTTTCACTTATATCCACTTATTTTTGAAATATTTATATTGTATGTTATTTCTTTTATGATAATATAATGTGTAATGTAAAATGATGTTGGTTTCTGAGTCAAAAAACTCATATTCAAGAGAGCATAAGGAACAAAAACAGTCATATAAAGGTTGCAAATATTACTTATCTAGTGTAGCCACCAAAGATTGGGGGAGACAGATCCCTGAGAAGAATCAGAACACATTTGAATTACTTTTTTTCTACACTTGTACTTACTATTTATTGTGTTCTGCACTCTTCACCAAAATGTATTGTTGTTCTATTCTTTATCTCCCAAGAATTCTTGACTTCTTCACATTTCTTCAATATCATTTATGCCTAAGACCTTTTAGCCCCTTTATTACTTTCGGGTATACCCATCTGAATCAGGAGACTCTCAGATACATGAATTAACAAGAACAATTATGATAACAATAACTTAAACTGGGCTAAACAATAAGGAAATGTATTGTTGCAACGGTAAAACTAGCTTCAGATCTGTTTGAGCCTCTGCCTATTTTTATTGTTTTGTTCTGTTTGTTTGCTTTTTCCTTTGCTTATTTTTAGCTCTCTCGCTAGTACCCTCCACTGTTCATTTCCCTGTTCCTTGTGCTGACTTATATCATGGTGGGAGCAAAGCAACTCCCATGGTTCCAGGCTTCCATTTGGTCTTAGAAGATGAGCGAGTCTATCCCCCATCATTCGAGACAGGAGTCCTAAGATTGGCTCCGATTGAACAGGTTGGATCATATCCTCCTCTTTCTTTCTCCCACTTCGTCAACCCCCATTCCCAACCAAGCAATGATATGCCCAGGAGAAACAGAAAGTGCCAGTCATGGAATTCATTTTTTAAGTGCAAATACAGAATACTTATCTAACTTTTCATGATTTTATTTTCTCCCTTCCATCATAATAACACGGTAACCAAAGATTGTCTTAACAGAAGGGTCTGTATACCCAGGTTTATCTAATCCACTTACAGGCAAGGCAAATGCTGCTTCTTGAAACGCTTCAACCATCCAACCCAAGTCACCCCCTTGCCTGGCTTTATCTTCACTGTATTGCGCAGCCACTTCATCGCATCTCATTGCAGACTTCAGTTTTTCCATGGCTTCCAGAATTCTGCTCTGTTTTTCACATAGGATGTGTCTGACCTTTATTGCATTGCCACCACCTTTGGCACCCTTCTGAGCCTTCTGGGCAGCACTGGCACTCCTGGAGGCTGCTCCCCCTTTTTTTTCCTTTGGGCGGCATCATCGAAACTCACAGATGAACTCTGTGATGGGATTAATTTAACCAGAGCTTTCTCTGGGGCTTGCCGGTGGGAACAGCTACCCTCCCAGCACTTGGGCTTATGATTAAAGAGGCGGTTATTCTTAAGTACCAGGCCCAGTCATTGTGACTCATAGCTGCCTTGTGTGACAGAGTGGAACTGTCCCCGTGGGGTTTTCCTGATTGTCATCTTTACGGAAGCAGATAGCCAGGTCTTCCTCCTGCAGACTCACTGCAGTGAGCTCTAATTGCCAACCTTTTTGTTAGCAGCCAAGTGCTTAGGCAATTGCACTGTCAATACTACTACTCAAGTTAAAACCTGGGTATTGTCAAGGTAGCAAATGAACGGACCTAACAGATTGAAGGATGGTCACTCATTCCTTTATCTCTCAGGTCAAATGAAGGCTATCTCTTGGATGATATCCATTTCTCTAAACATTGCCTTAACTTACCATAAGGGGACCAGATGTCCCGCTTTTTAACAATTTAATAACATCCCACGGCATTTTAAAATTAAAATAAATATATTACAATACTATTTCTGTGTTCTATGAACATTTTTATTTTGTTTTGAGGGCATCATTGCCCCCTGGTGGGAGTAGGAGGCCCAGCCTTGCTCCTGGAGAGCTGCTGCTGGATTTGAACCGCCAACTCTGTGGGCCGCAGTCCCGCACACAACCACCACGCCGCCAGGGCTCAGCCCTCCATGAACACTTTTGTTGCTCCATACAGACCAAATTTTTAATCAAGAACACCCCCATCCACCCCACCCGCGTCAATGGTGTCCTGCTTAAAATCTGGTCACTTTACTTATAACACAAAACCAAACCAGTTACCTTCAAGTTGACTCTGACTCAGACTAAACCGATAGGACAAAGTCGACCCGGCCCATAGGGTTTCTGGGGCCACCAGCTTTAGGGAAGCGGGCTGCCACATCTTTCTCCTAAGGGGGAGCTGCTGGGTTTGAAGTGCCAGACAGTTTGATGTAGCCGCTGGCCTTTCCATTTGCATCCAATTGATTACCCATTGCACTCCCAGGCCTCCTTCACTCGCCTCAGGCTGGTGTCTTTTATGTCTAGATTGTCTCTTTACATCGTTGCAGATATTGCCGCTTTAGGTTCCAGAGTGGCTGCAGTTTGTGATGAGCTGCTAACCCAAAGGTTCGTGTTTGAACGTGGACAAAAGCCCGTCTCTAACAGATAGGTCACCGTGAGCTAGACTCAGGAACAATGGGTTTTGCTCTTGCTTCTCTGTACACATTATGAAAATATCACTTGCACTAGTGTTGACCAGTACAGTAAATCATGACACCACGTCTCCCATGAGCCTCTTTCCATACCAGATCATACAAATCATCATTAGTGTGTAACATTCAGTTGAGTCACAAGAAAATATGCAATGAATATAATTGTAAATGGCTTAAATGTAATATTTCATCATTCACATGAATAGTAAACAACAAAATTGGTGAAACATTGAATTATTACTTTGTTGGCCATGTGATTTCCTCCTTTTCCTTTACTTACTACTTCCTTCTTTAAAAACTTATTAATAAAGGTTCACACAAACTAACTACCACAGTATTGTAGCTAACACGCAAGAAAATTTGACAAAATCAACAATTACAAAAACACCAGCAGCAACAAAAACAACAGGTGCTTGTAGTCAGTGCCCCTCCCAAAATCACATGATTTGTCATTGTACAAGTGTCATTGTAACTGGGTAATAATGACAGCTCTGACCAGAGTGAATTAGAAGGTTCAGAGAAGTTAATTGGCATCATGTTTTAGCATGATAGACACATCGATACCTGTGAGCTAGGCTTATGCAAACTCAAACTGTCTTTGTAGTTACATTAACTACATGAATTTTTTTAACTCTTGTCTTAAAATCAGTTGTGATGATTTCACAAATTTTTTTTATATGTTTAAACGATTGCATTCATATGTGAACTATATATTAATCAAATTGTTTAAAAAACATTTCAGCTGAGATATTACAAACAACATATATAGATCATTATTTCAGTGTCACTCCCTCTGACTGTGTCACCAAAAGCAGTTTGCAGCCTGCACGTGCCTTTAGTGAACCCACTGATAGATTACAAATTCCCAGACCAAGGAAAAGGCGTTGTATGAGCTGCATGAAGAGCTCTCAAGGAAGGAAAGCAGTACTTTTACCCTGCAGTCTGTTTGAAAAGTGGGACTAGGTGGCTGAAAGGCATGAGGTGGGAAAGAATAGCACACCTTCTAAGAGAAGGTATAACAAGTTAAGCAAATCACTCTGGCAATTTCCCTCCTTATAAAAAAAAGGAACCCACAGTCCTAGTTCTGTCCTCAGAATGGCTTTGAGCACAACGTGTTTTTTCAATGGCTTCATTTGATGACTACATTAATTCCTCTGAAAGCTGCCTGCTTAGCCTCAACCATCTCAATTTTAGTGCCTTACTCTCTCTTAGTGTTTTTCCCACCGTGGCGCCTGGAACAACCTATCGGTTTCCTTCACGTTGTTCTCTTGACCCCTCTATTGTTTCCCGAACAATCAAGCCTCAAACTCTTTGCATACAGAACTTGTTATTGGCAGGCTTCATCCCCTGCAAATGAAAGTGATGACAGAACTCATTACTTTGTACAAGAATATTTTGCTGTTTCTATACAAAATATTTTATTAATGGAAACCACATATTATGAGGTTTAGTGAAATATTATGACTTGAAATGTGGGTATCTGATATGTCTCTAATAAAAAAGTTTTCACAGTGTAACTGTTGCTTGTACATTTGCAGCTGGTTGACATTTTAGTTTTTTATTTCACTTTTTTAATTTAAAGATGACATCTGAAATATTAAGAACATTTTTTCATGAATCGCAACACTTCAAAAGCAAGAACAGCTGCCTAATTATGATGCGATCATTTATTTATAAATTGAACTTATTAGCACTTACCTAATGCTTTTTCTCGCCATTAAATATATTACTAATGAGGCTAAATGAAATGAAACCTCTTTATACAGTAAGCTTCACTTGCACAGCACAGCAAAGCATAAAGATGAGAATGAATTACATGTTAAGAAAAAATTCATTTCTAAAAGATTTAATGAACAATGAAGCCAGTCCATTTTCTCAAATCTTAAAAAGCATTCATAGGGAGTAGTTTAATAATTGTTCCATCTTCCCTACATTGATTATGAACTCTTCAAAAGTCTGTAAAATCCCTGGCATAGTACCTTCTACGCCAGTAAATATTTATCAAATTTATTTAAAATCAGTAGGCAGTGATAAAAAAAGTCATCGATTGGAAAGCTATATGTGTGATTCTACAATCTCCATGCATGACATAAAAATATTTAGATACAGGAATATTAATTACTTCATTTATTTCTTATTTATTTATTCCTTCATTTTTTTATTTATTCCTTCATTTTAAAGGTTGAGGTTTGCAAAAAATTTTAGCTTTGGGCTTTTATTATTAACATAAGTGTTGTGAAAATCTTAGATCAATTTCACCAGTTGAATTGATGAGACATCACTTCACATTTCCAAATTCTAGCTCTTCTTCCAAAGAGCATTTTAATTTAACTTTCTGGGTTGATTTCAAAAGTGAAAAATGCTTAGACTCCTTCCTAACTTGGTACTTACTGCCATCACGCTGATTTTGACTCATATGAACCTTACACGACAGACTAGAACTGTTCCTTAGGATGGCTTTCTTTTTGTTTGTTTGTTCTTAGCATATCTTTTGTGTGTGTGTGTGTGTGTGTGTGTGTGTGTGTGTGGCATCACTGCCCTGGTGGGAGTAGGAAGCCCCGCCTTGCTCCTGGAGAGCTGCTGCTGGATTTGAACCGTCAACCCTGTGGGCTGCAGTCCCACACACAACCACTGCGCCACCGGGGCTCAGCCTGTTAGCATTTCTAAGACTCTTTGTAGACACAGACAGCCTCCTCTTTCTTCCACACGGTAGCCAGGGACTCTGAACTACTGACTGGAGTTTGCAGTCCAACACTTACCTCACTACCATACTTAATTCAGAAGAGAGGAGGCACAACTTCCTGCCGTGGGATTAGTAATATTTCTTCCTTCTTCATTCTCTGTGTATTTTTATGAGAGGATTACTCTGTGCTACAGTGTGTATATTATGATTATGCTAAAGGAATTTTGTGATTCCTTTCGATTACTTCCTCACAGAATGCTTGAGTAGTTGGCTCATCTGTTAGCTGTAACAGAACTGTTTGGGAAATGTTTTGTGTCGATTATCATAATCCCAATATTCCATGTAGATAAGGTATGGAAACCTGAACCAATCCAAGAAAACTCTACTTAGTCTGAGACATTGAAACAAGGATTGTCCCCTAAACCTTGAGCCAAGAATGATTAAGTATGTGAGAAAACCACTCTTTTGTGGTTGTAAATGAGTTGTCCAATCATACGCAGGAAGAGAGATGAGATGGAAGAAAACCATACTTGGAAAATTGAATTAACCATTTAAGTTGCTGAATAATTATAATTACTTCATCATCAAACTTTTTATGATTTTTTTACTATTCCCTGTAAGTCTTTTAATTTAAATTTTTTTATAAAATTTGATTGAGACATAATCCAAATACCTATAATTCAAGAGTTCAATTGTATCAGGAAGTGTTGTCTAATCATTATCACAATCACTTTTAGAATATAGGTTATTTTTTATTGTCATTGCCCTACCTTACTATTTAGCAAAATGGTCGCTTGTGTGGCCTCTCCCACAGAGAATCAAGGAAAGAAATAATGGTCACATTTGGACTCATGGTTGGTAGCCAACCTCAATCAAAGTAAGAGAACCCCAAAGAAAAGATGAAAATAGGAATGAATGAATTAAGGTAATTTAATTGGCTTTTCCTCCAGATTTCCTTCCAGAATTTTCAATAAACAAAACTGAGAAGAGTCTGTGTGTTAACTAAAATGGAAGAGTAGAAATAATATACCTACGAATTACGCAGTGAAAAATCAATTTACTCTGTAAAATTTCATTCAATCACAATAAAAAAATTTTTAAAAAGAGGTGGGGGAAGAGGTGTTAGACTATGTCTCAGCATATATATTTTTACCAAATATATAAGATTATTATTAAGCATATTGAGTCACATGATTTTTCTAAAAGAAAGATTGCAAAAATTGTGAGTAAAATTTCAGCCAAACAGGATTAAAGATGAGGCTACCTCTCTTTGTGGCCGTCACCATCAATTCCATCATAGACCCCCATTGTACGCAAGGAGTAACTTCTGCACACCATGCGGTGATAGCTTGGAGCAGTCAACTCTCTAATGGCTTCCAGTATTTGATCATAATTGAGATGAGGAAATGTAATACGTGGACCTAATATTGAGGGGTAGAAAAAGACAATGCTACAAAAAATCAATTATAGGAAAACAAAGGAATTAAACATAAAAATAGCGTTGAGAAGTGGGTGGAGCCTGGATTGAAACTATCAATTTAACTGAAAAAAAAAAGTGACAGAAAAGATGTTTGGGGAAAACAGACTAATGCTTATAAAATGTTCTAAATTTTAAAGGAAGAAAAAGAGACCTGGAAGGTGCATAAAATTTGGGAAAATATGATTCTCATTAGCTTCAATTAGCCAATTACAGTGACTTTGAAAGTCCTTTTACTGTTCCAAGATTGTTCCAGGATTCTGAGCTAGGAAAAAAGTATTCATTCCTCATAATATCGGTTCCAACTCAGCGTGACCCCCGGTACAATAGAAACAAATGTTCCTGCGTCTTGTGTCATTGTCACAATCACTGCTGCATTTGATTCACGGTGCAGTCACTGTGTCAATCCATCTTTATGAGACTCTTCCTCTTTTTCAATTATTACTAATAGCATCTTAGTAAAGTCACCATAATATTTATTCCATAGCCCCAACTCAAAAAATATTTTAATTCTCCTGGAAGCTGTTGTAATGCTGTTAAAAAAAAAATCACTGCCATCAAGTCAATTCTGACTCACATCCCTCCAATAGGACATGACAGAAGTGCCCCCATGAGCTTCTGAGACTCTAACCCTTTACAGCAATAGAAGAGGAAGCCTCTGAGGAGCGGCTGGTGGTTTTGAATTGCCTTCTCAAAGCAAGCAGCTTAATGCATAACCACTATACCACCAACGATCCCTTTAATGTTGTTACCTAGGTATTTGTGCTTTAAAACTTATTGGAAACTTACACAGTGGTGTTGCTAAATTCATTCCTTTAATAATTCATCGGTTAAATACTAATGAAGCATTTACTGTGGTCAAGGTACTATGTGAAAACCACTGTGAACTATAAGACAAAAGTTTTGTCAGCAAATCATCCCCTTGTCACATAAAAGTCATATTGATGAATTCACACTTGTGGTGACAACTACCCAAACAGATTTTTAGTATATTTCCCACCTTGCATCTTTGTAAAGTCCTTAGTACCTCTAAAAATACTGTATAAATATCATAAATCTATGTGTATTATATTATTCAATATTAAAATTTTTAATTAGCCGTGAGTGTGCAAATGTGTTCATGCTTGCATTATGTATTGGCTGTTCAATTCGATAGCACTAAGTAGTAAACAAGGAAACACTTGGTTGTGCAAAACCCTCTGGAAATTTTCCTACAAGGGGCCAAAACCTTCCCTGACAGTGCCTTATAGATCTTTTTTCTTCTCTCACAAAGCATGAAATTAACAGAATATGATGAAGGTCTACTGCTAGTTAGCAAAGCATATTAAACTTTCTTATGTCCCTTCCACACAAAGAATAGACTGAGGAAGGAGAGTATGTATAGCCTATTGAGTCCCTAAATCTTCCTCCTTTGCACATCCTGCTTGTTGATTTTTTTAATATCCATTCACTCTCCTTAGTTATGGACATGATAAGTTGTTATAAAAAAATTAACATCATGTGCAAATGGAGGATGACCACAGAAGATCCCCAAATGGAGCGTGAGCATGTAATTGCATAATGTTTAAATTTCGTAACTGACAAATGTCATTTTCTACTTGCCCAATTTTAACATTATAAAACTGCCAAACCACTAAGAATCATTCTATAGCCAAGTTGACACAGAACCATCACAGTCAATGTTACTCTCTCTTTATACCTCAGTATTTGTAGCTGCCAAATGTGTGTTATTAATGCACACGACAGCTAATTGTAGATTTTTCACTGTTGTCATAAATGCAAAATGTCAGATAATGAAAATCATTGATAAGTGAATGAAGGTACATATATTTTCAAAAAATAAATTGAGTAGAAAGTCATTTCCTAAGATGTCAACAAAAGTAAGACAAAATTGTTGGTTGCTGATATGGGCCGAGAAATGTTGCCTTAGAAAAAAAATAAAGGGCACCACTTCCTACTAATTGACTTGTTCGCACCAGGCCTGGAACTGGGCAGCAAGAAGACACTTTTTAGGTTTAGGAGACTTCTCGCAAGATAAAGGGCCAGGCCCTATACTTCCCAGACCCACCACAACAAATACATGAGAGAAATAAGAAAAAAATCCCATGACCCTGTTCTTCGGAAGAAAGGATAGAGAAATGGATTAAATGCCACTTAGGAAGAGAAACAGAACAAATGTGGCCAGACAAATAGGCAGCGCAGGTGCCTTATCAGTGGATCTGATATAGCCCAATCATTTTGAACTTGCAAGCAGTGACTGCTCAGTAAAATGAACTATTTATTGGTTCTGCTCACCAAGGACCACACACGTGCCCACACAGGTGGCTCATGTCCAGAAAGCAACCATGCCCACCCATCTATACTTCCCACAGCCTCACCCACTTAGCAAAGGCCACCACCTGCTCCTATAACACCTACTCAATGGCCAACACTAGCCCCAACTGCCCCCAACTGTGCTACATTTACAGGGAACAGAGAACTTCACCCACACTCCCATCCTCTATATACCCACCCAGAGACAGGTGGTACGTCTCCAGGGATACATCAGTGTTCACTCACCAATGAGATGCGAAAACAACAACACAAGGTCCCAGAGACAAAAGACAATTTCAGCTCACATAAAGAACAAGATAAAATGACTCGAGCAAGTGATTAAAATAAATGGTCAAGGGCTGAGCCCCGGTGGCGTGAGTGGTCGAGTGCGGGACTGCGACCCACAGGCTTGACGGTTCAAATCCAGCGGCGCCTCTCAGGAGCAGCACTGGGTAGCTCCCACGACCACCAGAAGCGGTGATGCCCCCAAAACACAAAAACAAAAATAAATAAATAAATGGTCAAGTAGATTTCAAGATAGACTGAACTGTTTGAAACATGGGAAGAAAGTGAAATATTAGAGGGTAAACTCAAAGAAAAACACTAAATCTCACTGAGATGCAAACAGGAAAATAATAAAGAGAATACTAAAACAAAATCAATTGAAGAAAATAAGAAACATTACAAATTAAGTGGATTTGGCACATATTTTAAGAAACAAAGAAACTAACAAAGAAAATAAGCTCGTACAATGCTTATCACAATCCACGCATACATACAGTGTGTCAAGCACCTTTCTCCACTTGCTGCCATCAACAGTTTCAGAGAGAAAAAGACACACAGAAAAATCACAACAATAGATTCAGATCCATCAGTAATTACACTGAATATCCATGGTTAGGTCTACAGCTCAAGAGATAGAGAGTAACAGAATGGATAAGAAAAACAGACCAGTCAATATGCTGTCTATAAGAGACACATCTTAGACACAAAGATGAAAACAGTATATAATCTTTGCACAGTGGCAATATCGTAGCCAGTGAAGTTTATCCCAGGCGCAATTATTGCTAATTGAAAACTTTTCCCAATAACCCACCATGACGACTTAAAATATAGTCGGCATTGGCAATTTTTGACAGTCTCTATGGAGACTGAATAAAAAGAAAAAAAATGAAAAGAGTACATCAAGTCAACGGTAATCAAAATAGAGCAGAATTGGGGAGGTTGATTTCTGATAAAATAGATCTTAAGGTAAAAACCAGCATAAGAGACACGAACTGACATTATATAATTGTTACTGGGTAAATTGATCAAGAAGGCATCACCAAAAGAAATAACTATGCACCTAATGAAAGACCCTCAGAATACCTTAATCAAGCTAACACAATTGAAGACAGAAATAGAAAACACTACAATAGCAGTTGGAGACTTTAATATACCACTGTTGATGAAGTACACGACAACTCGAAGACTCAACAAAGACAAAGAATTGAACACCACAATCTATAAATGGACCACATAGGTATATACAGGACACTATCCAACAACAATATAGTATATCTATTTGATTCTAGTCCCCATAGAACATTCTCCAGGGTAGACTTTATGTTAAGCCACAAAGTAATTCTCAGTCTAAGACACTGACATGCTAAAAGCATGTTCTCAGCTCACAATGAAATAAAATTAGAAATACTTAAAGCTTAAATAACACTAGGTTTAAAAACTGAGCGATAATAGAAAAAATTAAGAATGAAATAAAATTCCTTGAATCAAACAAGAATACATGTACAATATACTCAAATCATTAAGACATAGCAGAAGCAATCATACAGAAAGTAATTTTTTTTTTTTGTGGGCATCACTGCTCTCCGGCGGTGGGAGTAGGAGGCCCAGCCCCACTGCTGGAATTGAACCTCCATCCCAGTGGGCCGCAGTCCCGCGCACAACCACTACGCCACCGGGGCTCAGCCCCAGAAAGTAATTTATAACAATAAATGTACACATCTAAAAAGAAGATAGCAGTGATATCCCCCCCCTAAAAAAGAAGATAGAACCAAAACGAATACCTTTGGTGTTCAAAATGAACATCTCCGAGAACTAGAAAAAGAATGGGAAAGCAAACCTAACCCAAAATAACACAAAGAAAACAATAAATATTAGAGTGGAAATCAATAAATCAAAATAAATAAAAAGAATCAAGACTAGAAGTTGGTTAATTTGAAAGGATTAATAAAATCGATGAACCACTGATAAATTTTAACAAAATAAATAAAAAACACAAAAAACAATGAGTGGCATCACAACAGAATCAAGTGAAATAAAAATGGTAATAAAATTAAATTAAAAAATAAATGTACTGCTCAATAAATAAATAAATAGGGGCTGAGCCCTGGTGGCATAGTGGTTGTGCGCGGGACTATGTCTCACTGGGACGGAGGTTCAATTCCAGCAGTGGGGCTGGGCCTCCTACTCCCACCACCAGAGAGCAGTGATGCCCCCAAAAAATAAATAAATAAATAAATAAATGGTAATGAAAGAATACTATGACATCTAGCTAAGAAGCAACAAAGTCCACATGGAAGAAGCACACCAGCCTGTGTGATCATGAGGTGTTGATAGGATCAGGTAGGTATTAGGCACCAAAGAACAAAAAATCATATCATTGTGAATGAGGAGGAGTGCAGATTGAGGACTCAAAACCCATCTGTAGACAACTGGACATCCCCTTACGGAAGGATCATGGGGAGGAGACAAGCCAGTCAGGGTGCAGTGCAGCAAAGATGAAACAATCAACTTTCCTCTAGTTCTTAAATGTTTCCTCTCCACCCTCCCTCTATCGCCACCCCCACCCCCATCATAATCGCATTTCTACTTTACAAATCTGGCTATTTCAGAGGATGTACACTGGTACAGATAGGAACTGGAAACACGAGGAATCCAGGACAGATGGTTCCTTCAGGACCGGGACCAGTGGTGAGAGTGGTGATACCGGGAGAGTGAAGGGATGGTGGGGTGTAAAGGGGGAATCATTTACAAGGATCTACATATAACCTTCTCCCTGGGGAATGGACAACAGAAAAAATGGTTGAAGGGAGACATCAGTTAATGAAAAGTATGGCAAAATAATAATAATTTTATAAATTATCAAGGGTGCATGAGAGAGGGGGCAGCGAGGAAGGAAGGGATAAAATGAGGATCTGATACCATGGGCTCAAGTAGAAAGAAAATGTTTGAGAAAGATGAAGGCAGCAAATGTACAAATGTGCTTGACACAATGGATGGATGGATGGATTGTGGTAAGAGTAGTATGAACCCCCAATAAAATAATTTAAAACAAATAAATAAAACTCCCAACTACTAATATTCCAGGCCTAGACAGCTATATTGACGAATACTAAACAGGAAAGAGCTCACAGTGTTTCTATTCAAGCTGATCCAAAACATTAAAAAGGTACAAAACTCTCCATTTCACTTTATGAAGTAAGCATAACTCTGAAACCAAAACTAAGCAAAAACACTACTGTAAAAGAAAATTATAGCCCAATAGTCCCCATGAACATAGATGCAAAAATTCTCAACAAAATCCTAACCAAATATATATATTGAAACAAATATATATGTTGAAACAGTCAATATTTCAATATTAGAAAATAATCAATATACACAAAAAATAAAATAAAACAAAGAAGAGGATCCACATGAGTATATTATTGATGGACACAGAAAAGACATCTGAAAAAATATATAACACCTAGTCATGATTTTAAAATTTTAACAAAATAGCAATAGAAGAAAACTCTTCAAAATAACTATGATCATATATACAATATCAAAGGGCAACTTTACTTTTTTTGTGTGTGTGTATGTGTGATCCAAGAGGGTTTTTTTTTTATAAAGGATAGAAGAAGTGTCTGGCTTTACCGTGAACTGAACACAAGCAGCCTCATGGAAAGACACACCCACATGTGGTGGCCTGAGGGAAGAGAGAGGGAGGAAGGGAGAGGGAGAGGGTGGGGGAAGGGGAGACAGACAGTGACAGTGACAGAGGAGCAGGTGGAAAAGGGGCACAACTTTACTTTTAAAGGGAGAAAACAGAAAGCACTCCCCTTGAAAATGTGATCCAGAGAAGGATGTCTTTTATCACCAATCCATTTCAACAATATGCTGAAACTCTTAGCCAGAGGTATAAAGCCACCAGGGAAATTAAAGGCCTCTCAAGTAACAAAGTAGTGAAAAATGCTATCTATTTGTAGATGACATGCTACTGTACATAGAAAGTATAAAAGATGATAAATGAAATTGCTATAACTAATTGAAAGAGTCAGCAGGGTGGCAAGTTACAAGATAAACATATACAAAATATGGGGAATTCTTTACACTATGAACTCTGAAAAGGAAACCAGGAAAGCAAAACCATTACAATATCCACACACAGCATGGAATATGTATAAATAAATCTAATCAGAGAAACAAAAGACATATGAAGAAGATGGCAAAACACTAATGCATTAAAGGACAGTCTCAAGAAGCAAAAGAGATCTATGTAAATGGAAGAATATACCATGATCACAGAGAGGTACACTTCACATGAAAATGTCAATGCTATTCAAGGCAATCTAGAGAAGGGGTGCTGTCATGACTCGGAGCCCCTCATTCTTTAAAGATGCCTGTCCTTTTTATTATTTTGTGTGTGTGTGTGTGTGTGTGTGTGTGTGTGGCATCACTGCCCTGATGGGAGTAGAAAACCCGCTTTGCTCCTGGAGAGCTGCTACTGGATTTGAACCATCAATCCTGTGGGCCGCAGTCCTGCACGCAACCACTGCGCCACCGGGCTCAACCGAGAGCCCATCATTCTTTAAATAGGTAGGGGAAACCCTAATCATCCACTTTACATAGAAAGGAAAGAAGATCCATATAAGCAAAGCAATAATAACAAAGAAGTAAGAGGCCTCATACTTTCTGATATCAAAATCTACTATGCAAGTGTGGAGTCAAGACAGTCTGGTACAGGTACAAAAGACCCATAGATCAATGGAGCAAAATTGAGAAATTTAAGGAAATCTATCTATCTGTGGAAAAGCTAATAAGACATTAAATTGGAGGAAGAGATGACCTCTTTAAAAAATGGTACTGGCAAAGCTGGATATCCATTTGGTGAAAAATTTAAACGTGCCCCATATCTCATACCATCTACAAAAACAAACTCAAGATACTTCAGAAACCTAGATTAGAAATATAGGACTATAAGGTTCATCAAGGAAACAATAGGGAAACACTCAGGCACCCTAATACAGGTCATAAATATGCTCTCAAATATAACTAAGAACACACCAACAACAGAAGAGAAACTAGATGACTATTGTTTTTGTTGTTTGGGTGATTATGACCCAGAGACCCTTTGTACAACAGTGCAAACAACAGCAATGGAAGGTAGGTATATCTGATTTCCTCTAACTTCCTTACCCAAATGAGGCAAGAGTCAGACATGCTTCTATTCTTCGTTCTCCATCTTCACTCCCTACTCTGACACCAACCGCTCCTCACACGGCACTCTCCATCTATTCTACATTTGATAATTCATTGCAATGGCTACACAAAACTCACAGAAAATATTCACAATTAAGAGGGCTTAGTAGGGAATTCGGTAGATGACAAGTCAGGATGAGCAAACAATGCTGGCCATTGAGCTCTTTGACCAGCAGCCATCTCTCTCTCTCTCCAGTTCTCAGCCTCTCGGACACATGGCAGCTCTGTCTCTCTTCAGTCCTTGGTCTCTCAGGTACTTGGCCTTTGCTTCCATAGGCCAGGAAGACAGCCTGCCTGTCACTCTGTTCCATAGTCCCAGGCGAGATAAAGAGAAAGTACCTACCCCAGAGTCTCAATGCAGTTAGGCTGAGTCTGTCTAAATGTCACAGTCTGTGATGCATTTGGCTAGGTGGTCTCTGCCACTGTGGACAGAGATCTTGAATGTCCTAGGGGACAGAAATCTGAAATGTCTTCATTTCTCAAGGTCCTAGAGATTGTTCTTCTCTCTGCTATACTTTAAAGATGCCACATCCTTACAGCCAGAGCGTGGTAATGGACACAATCTCGTTTCTTAGTGGTAGACATAGTCTTGTTTGCATAGCCCCACCCCAAAATCTGGTGGGAGTTACAGAGATATGGCTAGAAGGGTCACATTAAGAAGCCACCACAGGGCTGAGCCCCAGTGGCATAGTGGTTGAGGGCAGGACTGCGGCCCACAGGGTTGGCTGTTCAAATCCAGCAGCAGCTCTCCAGGAGCAAGGCTGGGCTTCCTACCCCCACCAGGGGGCAGTGATGCCCACACAAACAAACAACAGAAAAAAAGCAAGAAGCCACCACAAAGAGAACACAACACTGCCCCATCCTGCACCATGTTCACAACTGTTCTGCTTGAGCTCTTTGTTGCAGCTACTGTGTCAATTCAGCGCATCAAGAGTGTTTCGCTTTTTCCCTGCCTTTCTAGTTAACACTCATGATGTCCTTTTCCAGGGACTAGTTTCTCTTAATAAGACATCCAAAGTGGAGCTGAGACCGGTGGCGTAGTGGTTGAGTGAGGGACTGCAGCCCACAGGGTTAGCGGTTCATATCCAGCGGCAGCTCTCCAGAAGCAGGGCTGGGCCTTCTACTCCCACCAGGGGGCAGTGATGCCCACAAAAAAACAACTTCAAAAACGCCCAAAGTACATTTGATGAAGTTTCACCATCCTTTCTTCTAAGGAGCATTCTGTCTGGACCTCATAAAATTAGATACATTGGAAGGTGCACGATATGAAAAAGTGATAATAATTTGTAAATTATTAGGGGTTCATGGGGGAGGAGGAGGAGGGAGGGCACATATGAGGAGCTGGAATTTAAAAAAAAGAACTAGAGGAAAGGGGGAAAGAGGAGCTTATACCAATGGCTCAAGTAGAAAATATTTGGAAATGAATATAGCAACATGTGTACAAATGTGTTTGATATGAATCATGTGTTGAATATTATAACAGCTATAAGAGCCCCCAATAAAATATACATTTAAAAAATCCAAAGGGATATTTTTCCTATAAGGATTTATGGGGGTCATTTTCCCTTTCAACTCTGATTAATGAAACAATCTGTGACAAGGAATAATTATAGCATGTGGAAATGTACTTTTTTGTTTGTATATACATTCAAGTATGTACATATAAGTGCACTGCAGATCACATTTTTGAAGTGATGGAAACAGTATCAGGGCTCATCGTTTTTAACAGGAACTCAGCTGGTTTCTGAAGAGGAAGATCTTCTGTACCAGAAGATCTCACCAAAAGAATATCCATAGATTGGGGGTGGGTGGGGATCAACAATGGCATATCAGATAAGGGGCTAATCTCTAAAATTAGAGTAAAATGAGACTAATCTCTAAAATTGTAGAAAACTTCAATATCTCACCAAGAAAAAGACTAATAATCCTATTTTTTAATAATCCTATTTTTAAATGAGCAAAATACATGAACACTTTACCAAAGAAGACATTCAGATAGCCAATAAATATATGAAGAAAAGCTCACAATCACTTGTCATTACAAAAACAGATAACAAACTCACTGCTATCACGTGGATGCCAATAGGACCAGAACTGCCCCTGTAAGTTTCAAAATCATAACTCTTTGCGGGAATAGAAGGCACGTCTCTCTCCCCCAGAGTGGTTGGCGGTTTCAAACTGCTGGCCTTACTGTTAGCAGTCTAATTCATAATCACTCTTCCACCAGGGCTTCTCAGTAGATAGATTCAAATCAAAACAACAATGAGACATCATCTCACCCAAACATTAATAGCGAAAACAAAGCAAAACCACTAGAAAACAAATGCTGATGAGAGTGTAGAATGACTGGAACCCTCATACACTGTGAATGGGACTGGGAAAATGGTACAGCTGCTATAGAAAATGGTATGGCACATCCTCAAAAAGCTAAGAATAGAAATACTATCTAATCCAGAAATCCCTCTACTTGGTCTATATCCTACAGAAATAAGGGCTACAACGCAAATAGATGTACCATCATGTTCTTGGTTTTTTTTTTGTTTTGTTTTTTGGGGACATCACTGCCCTCTAGTGGGAGTAGGAGGTCCAGCCTTGTTCTTGGAGAGCTGTTGCTGGATTTGAACCACCAACACAGTGGGCCACAGTCCCGTGCACAACCACTACGCCACCAGGGCTCAGCCCTACCCATCATGTTCATAACATTATTCATAACAATAGAAAGGCAGAAAGGGGGAACCAATTGCAGGGATCTACATAGAGCCTCCTCTCTGGGGCACGGACAACAGGGAAGTGAGTGAAGGACACATTGGACAGTGCAAAATATGAAAAAGTAATGACAATTTGTAAATTATTAAGGGTTCATGGGGGGGGGGGATATGGGGAGCTGGTACTGGAGGCCTAAGTAGAGGGAGGATGTTTTGAGAGTGATGATGGCAACAAGTGTGCAAAAGTGCCCTGCATACAATTGATGTATGGATGGATCATGAGGGGAGGTGTATGAGTACCCAATAAAATGGTTCATTTACAAAAAAGAGGGGAGAGGGGGAAAGAGGAACTTACACCAAGAGCTCGAGTAGAAAATATTTGGAAATAAATATAGCAACATGTGTACAAATATGCTTGATACGAAAACTTCTTAGGCAGAAATAACCACTGTGCAGGAATGAATCATAAGGCACGAGGGCTCAATCCCATGATCTCAGGGTCAACAAGGTCAATAGCATGACAGTCTACAAGACAATGTTTTACATGCTAACAACAGGGATCTCATAAGCCTGAGAGTGATCTTCAAAAGTACAACTATTGGTCTCTCTGTTATAGGACAAGAGCCAAAGGAAAATCTAAGATGAAAGGAAACGTGCCCCCCCCCCCCATGTTCATTGCAGCACTATTCACAACAAGGAAAGATAGGAACGACCTAGATTCCTATCAGCGAAAGAAAGGATAAATAAACTTTAGTGTAACATACAATGTTTTACACATCACTAATGAATAGTGATGAAACCTCATAGCATGAATGTATGTGGAAGACGCGATGGTGGGTGAAGTTAGTCAATCACAAAACGGCAAATATTGTATGACAACATTGTTATAAATGAAATAACTGAGATAAAGTTTTTTTGTGTCAAAGAAATAGACTTTGGTGGCTCCCAGGGTTGGAGGAGGAGGGAAGGAGGGGGAAGCAATAGTCTAGAGAGTAGGCAGGTGTTAACTACCATGAAGGAATGAGAATGTCCTACAAGAGGGACAAGAGGTTTCCTTTCAAAAGAGAGGAAAACAGGTCAAGCCATGAGGAGGTTTGATATGTTGCCTAAATTGTTGAATACAACAATGATTATCTGAAATGCAAATCCCCACCTAATCCACAATAAAAAGTTAAGAAGGAAAAGTACTACTAAAAATAGTTTTTTGGTTTTTTTTTTAGGCATCACTGCCTTGGTGGTGGGAGTAGGAGGCCCAGCCTTTGCTCCTGTGAGCGGGAATTGAACCTCCGTCCCAGTGGGCCGCAGTAAAAATAGTTTTAAATATGTTGAATAAACAAAGATGAGCGGAACTTTAGGCCAATGTATTAATGGACCTTGAGAACATCAGTATCCATCCTTGAGACCCGAAGAACTACATGGTACCTAGCTACCACTATCAACTGCTCTGCAGGGGATTAGAAGGTACTAGATAGAGTGGAAGAGCCCTGGTTGTATACTCATTGGACTATGAATCTCAAGTTCTGTGGTTCAAAGCCATCAGCTGCTCCTGGGGAGAAAGATGAGGCTTTAAAAAATCATTTAATTGGGGTTCATACAACTCTTGTCACAACCCATTGTGTCAAGCACATTTGTTGCCTTCATCATTCTCAAAGCATTTGCTTTCTACTTGAGCCCTTGGTATCAGCTCCTCATTTCCTCCCCTCATGAACCCTTGATAATTTATAAATTATTATTATTTTTCATGTCTTACACTGTACAATGTCTCCCTTCACCCACTTTTCTGTTGTTTATCCCCCAGGGGGGTGGGTATATGTTGTGTTAGTCTGGGAAACTAGACTAGAGAAACAAATTCATAAACACACATATGTATATAAGGGAGAGGTTTATATACAAGAGGAATGGAACACTGAGAAAGCATCCCAACCCAGTCCAGTCCAAGTCCATAAGTCTGATATTAGCCCATATGTCCCATCTACAAGTCCTCTTCAGACTCACAAAGCACATACAATAATGCCAGGACAATCACAGGCCAGTGGGTGCAGTCTTGTGTATCCAGTAGTGGTAGAAGCATTTCAGGTATGGTAGGGGCTTCTCTGTGGCTTCTCAAGCATCTCAGCACTAGCAGGAGTCTCCATGTGGCTTTTCCGGCTTCAGGGGTCTGGTTCCATCAGAGTAAGTCCATGTGGCTTCTTCTCTGAGTCCTCCGGTTTCCAGGACTCAGGGTCTATGAGCATGCTGCCATGTTGTCTTGTCAGTAGAGTGTCTCCCAGAGACTGAGTTGATTTCTCACCTCCAAGAAAAAAATACCACTGGATTTCCCAGAATTCTCTGGAGAAAGCCATGCCCACACAGAGGTCTCATTGGCTAACTCCAGATTGACAGGCTAGACTCCACCCCTAACTCCCATTCCTGAAACTGACCTGAGTGCATGACTGCCACATAAATAGATCATTGTGATCGGTTCTGTTTCTCTACCACCTTCTCCTAACCATCCCGATGATCGCGAATCTCATTGATCCTGAGGGGTTTCTCTGTCTTGGATTCCCTGTGTTTCCAGCTTTTATCTGTACCAGTGTACATTCTCTGAGCTAGCCAGATTTGCAAGGTAGAATTGGGATCATGACAGTGGGGGCAAGACAGCATTAAAGAGCTAGAGGAAAGTTGTATGTTTTATCGGTGCAACACTGCACCCTGCCTGGGCTATTTACCCCCATAAACAGTTACAGTTTCAGACACTCTCGAAGGGCATTTCTACCCTCTTCTAGAGTATGAGTCCATGAGTGAACAACGACTTGATGGCAATGAGGTTAGTTTTGATTTGGGGGGATTAGAGTTGGGGCAAAATGTGAAATAAAACTCAAGATAATTTTAAAAACAGGCTTACCGGTTGGATAGGAAATTTTGGAATCCCTGAACCAATGGTCTTTAGTCTGGAAATGAACTCATCTGCATGGTATAACTTTCAGCCAAACCATACAAGACCTCAATGAGGCATCATTGCATTAGTGACGCAGGTCTTCCTTAGCATAATCAAACATTTGAAATCAACAGAGCAACATTTACCCAAGGACTGTGTGGGAAAGGATTATGGAAGAGAGAAGAATGAAAACAGGAAAAAGGAGGAGGAAGTAGGATACATGATGTCACTTTGTGTGGGAATACAATCAATGTCATGAAACAGAATACGTATGAACTGTTGGGTAGAAACTGATTTGCTTTGTAATCCTTTGCCATTTCACAGTACCAAGTTAAAAAAATTTTTTTTAATGACTCTTCTTTAAATCTCTCCCAAACAAGCCCTGTCAGATTCCAGATCAAGAACTTTTGCATTATCAAGAATCTCACCTTAGAAATACTTTTGAAACATTGCGTCAACAAATCAACGTGCAGAATCAAGGAGAGATTTCAGAGAAACTCGGAATGTGCTTGAAAAAAAGTCCGCCTTGAACTGTTAAATTATGCATTCAATCTTTTGCTTGTTTTGTGAAAGATATGAGCAAGATGGAAGGACTAGTAAGGTTAGAATTTAGGGAAGAGGAGTGGTAAGAATTTTGAGTCTAGAACCAGATTGTGTGGCCTTGGTCATGGTGCTTCCGTTTCCTCTTCTATTAAAGAAGGGAAACCAGAGTTTGTGGGACATGAGTGTGGGCCCAACCTACATAGTGCTGAGACTTATCCTGGTTGAAAACTACTGACGAACTGTCTCTGAAACTTCCAAGTTGATCTTGAACCCTGTTATTTCTTAATAAGCCTCAGGGTCATTATTAAGATCTGTGAGTTCTGCATGGGCAATGCAAAAAATCATCAAACTGAGCAGAGAAGTTACAGAGTGGCTTGCAGAGGATGACTCATATCTGAAAGGGTAGAATAAGCTGGTTCATTTCACCTCAACCTCACAGGAAACAGCATTCTGCTGGTTTTGGTGATGTTGTATCAATCTCTAGAATTTAGATGGTTTTGAATGCCACCATATTCCAAATGATACCATACTTCAGAGTATTTAACACATCCCTGCTCTCTCCACCTCCATGCTCTGTGAGCCAGAAATTTCATGGGTACTCAGTAAGAGTGAGTACAGTCTTGCTTCTAGGCCTTTAGGTAAAGATCAAGTACAGTAGTAGTAGTAGTAGTGATAATAATAAAACGCTATCTCAGAATATGCCAGGCTCTAGACTGGGGATTTTAAATAACAAAATCCACTTGATTCTCGCAAGAACTCTCGGATATAGGTGTGGTAACTGACAGTTGCTACAACAGTAATAATTATGACTGGATGTTTGAGCGAGATTTGCCTGGGTTTGCATCTGGGCTTGACCATTAGCTAGCTGAGTAACTGCTATGAATTTAATTGTTTCTCCCAAATTATAAATCAAAATGACCAACTGGATGCATTTAGATGAGAGATAGATAGATAGATAGATAGATAGATAGATAGATAGATAGATAACCAGTAGTTATAATCCCATTTGGGAATGCTTTTCTTTGCTATGGTTAATGGAGTAGGATTAGTGCATGATGTGTCTTAAAATCAATCTTTTGGGAGATATAAAAAGAGCATCTTAAGTGTGGAAGCAAACAATCAGAGATGGGGCAAGATAAATTTAGTCTTCAAGGAATCAGGAAATAGAAGCTATAAAGACAGGGACGTCCCCTCTGAGCCAACACAGAGAGCAAGCCATCTTTCTGGACACAACTCTCTGAATTCAGACTTCTAACCCCCTAAATTGTGAGAAAATAAATGCCTATTTGTGAAAGCGACCCACTTGTGGTCTTGTTCTCTATTTGGGGTTATTGAGTTGATGCAGATTTTGTAGCGACCCTATAGGATAGGATAGGGTAAACTGCCCCTATGGATTTCAGAGACTGCCTCTCCCCGGGTCGTTTCACACTGCTGACCTAGCGATTAGCAGCCCGACATGTAAGCACTACACTACCAGGGCTGCTTCTGTTAGGGCAGCTTTAGGTGACCATGACAGCTACCTCGGCTACAGGATCTAATCTCTCAACCTCAAACAGAGGATAATAATTGTACCTAGTTCCTGGGTTTAAAACAAATTTTTCCCAGTGTTTTTTACTTGTGAGCATTTAATGAGTCAATAATAGGTGCAAAGTTCTTAAAATAGAAAAACATTCAAAACGGTATGTGCAGAGTCCTTAGAATAGGACTGGGTTTGAATGTACACACTGAAGCCAGATTGCTTCTCTCCCAAACTCCCCCATTTATTACCAAAGGGACCCTAAGCAAGTCACTGGAGCGAGCAGGGCCAGGGAGTGCTCATTTGCAAAATGGGTGTGGCAAGAACAGTGGCCTTCGGAGAGTCGTTCAAATGTTTCATGAGTGGGATGGCAAGTGCCTACCTGGCAAATGTTGCCTCTGTTCATTTCGAGCTGCTCCCTGCTGTCTCTCCCCTCCTTCTGAGACTCCAACTGCACTGTGGGTCCAGCCTCATCACTGTGTCCTGTTTACTTTTGGCTCTTTCTTATATTTCTTACTTCTGAGTGTTTTCTTCCAATTCTTCTTTTAAGTGGTTCAATGAAACAAATAAATATATGAATGAAAATATCCCTCTGTGCCTCACCTATCTTCAATATACACAGGACCAATGATTATCAACCCCTGTAGAACATTTTAAAAAATGGAAACATGGAAAGATCAAATCACATGCCAAGGTTACACCGCCAGAGGGTGGTTGCAGCCAGGATGGAAGCTCAGAACCCGTTGCCTTAATTACCTTAATTATCATACGATGCTGCTGCTATTTGCTGAAAAAGGAGTAGGCCACTGCCGATGTCTGGTGATTTACCTTGTTCCTGAGAGTGGATGCTGGCCACGTGAGCTGCTCCGTGTGTGTGTATTTTAAGGGACTTTGTCAGGATAGGGCTCATCTTGATCTAATCCACCCAGTCTCCCCCTTCCTCATGTTGCTCAAAATACCTAACTCCCAAATAGCCTAATTCTCATCTGTCATCCTGTATCTGCAATCAGTGGGAGCCCCTCCGTGCCCAGAAGAGACGAGCAGTGAAGCTAACATTTCTTCAGCAAGCAGCCTGTGATTCCAGAATTAACCTCATGCTGCTGCCGTCCTGAGCCCTTAGGCTGCGATGTGGCTCTGGTGGAGGAACTGAATGAATCACCATTTGGGTTTTTTTAATTAGTCTTTAGCTATTTGGAGCAGCACGACTTTCAGTGATTAGAGAAATGGGAAGAAAAATAATAAAAGAAATAATGAGTTCTTCCTTAGCTGACAAAGCTGGAAGGCGTCCATTTAAACTAACGAAGGAAGAAGAGGAGTATTGCAGACGATTCCCTAAGAACACTTCTGCCTAACTAAAAGACCCAGACAGCGAAGAAATCAAATCTAAAACTGGAAGGACAGTAGATCTTTTATTCATATTGTGTCTAACCACTCACTTTCTGTCGGACAGGCAAACACAAATATGAACCTTGCTACAGAAAGTTCTATGATTTAATTCTAAGTCTCCCCTTTCCTCTTTCCCTATAATATCATCAATTCTATCGACCTCAGTGATCACCTCTTCAGAGATGCCTTAATGTTCACATTCTGTTCCAGCAACAGTTTCACATTGCTTACTACTTCTTAGAAATATCCACTAGCTTATCCTTCGCATAAAACAAATGTTTTTAAAATTGAACGTAATCACACGATCACTTAAGACACAACTGGAAAGAATTTGTTGCCACTTACTAATGGGGACTGGGGGGAGGGAAAGTATACCGTAGCTACGGTATCTGACCAGCATTCATATGTCTTTTGAACCTATTTAAATGGTGGTGTCCCAGGCAACCCGACAGGCTGAAATGCAAAGAAATACAAACTTCCAAGGACAGATAGGTGAAGAGTGTTGGTTATATAGGAGAAGAGAGCATAGCCAGAGATCCCATGTATACTATACCCAAACAATCAAACCCACTACCTTTGACCCCCGAAGAGTAGGGGTCCTCAAACTTTTTAAACAGGGAGCCAGTTCACTCTCCCTCAGACCGTTAGAAGACCAGACTATAGTTAAAAAAAAACCCAAAAACTCTGAACAAATTCACTACAGACCTGCGATGAGTCAGTTGCTAAGCAGGAGAGCAGCAGTGGCAAACATACCCGGCAGGCTGGATGAATGTCTTCAGCAGGCTGCATGTGGCCCCGGGCTGTAGTTTGAGGACCCTGCTGAAAGGCCTTGGTGGTGTCATGGGCGAAACATTGGGTGGCTGACCACAAGGTCAACAGTTAGAACCTACCAGCTGCTCCACAGAAGAAAGACCGAGTTTTCTGACCCTTAAGGATTTCTAACCTCAAAAATCCACAATGACAGTTCTATTCGGGCCTTTCTCTAGGGTCACGGAGTCAGGGTTGATTCAGAGGGAGTGAGTTTGGTTCGGCTTTGCCTTTGAGCCTATAGAACAGAGTAGAACTGCCCATAGGGTTCCCAAGGTGAGGCATCTTTATAGAAGCAGCCTGCTATCAGGTGGTTAGCGGCCACAGGCTTTCATGAATCCACCACGAGTGGGTTTGAACCTCCAACTTGTGGTTAGCAGCCCAACCCTCAGTGGACATCACCCTTAAGGCTCCTGTAGGCAACACCTGCGTTGATCCTCATAGGGAGACTGTAGGGCAGAGGAGAACTACCCTGTGGGTTTCTGAGGCTATACATCTTTATGGGAGTAAAAAGCTGAACCCTTCTCCAGGGGCACCTTGTAGTTTGAACTGCTGGGCTTGTGTTTCTAGCTCAACAGGCAACCACTGTGCCACTAGGGATCCTTAGGGAAATTGAAAACTGGTGGTGCATAGCTACATAAGGTAGCTATGACAACGATAAAATGTAAATGCCATTTAGATTTTGACTTGATCAACTCCATCGGAGAATGTGGTCACATTCTTACTTCATTCTAGAAAGGTTTTCAATTATTCTTGTTATTATGGGATCTTATGGAGAAATGATTTCGAGCTTTGAGATCTTTTCATAACTGGATGAAATGTCTGATTTTCACTAAGCTTTCAGAAACCGGGGTGTCTATACCACCACCACCACCTGCTCTCTCCTCCCCTCTCCTCCCTCCCACTCCCCAGCTGCAATGGCATCCGAATGGGTCCATCTCGCAAGGGTAGGAGACAGATGAACACAAGGTTCACATCATCAGCGGCGGTGATGACTCACAGGGGACCGCCTATAGTCTGAATACTCTAGGTACCTGTGCACGTGCATTATTTGGGAAAGCAGGTGGAGGAAGGGAGGGAATGCGAATTCTCATTTCCTTTTCCTTGGAGATAAAGAGTATCAACCAAACACGTGGCTTCCTTTCAGCCATAGTCCTAATGTAAGACCTAGAGGTTATGATGCCATGATGGAAAGATATCGAGTACGCAGAATGGAGAAACAGTACAGAGGAAGGACATCGAGCAGGAAGGCAGTAGCAGCCTGATGATGCACTTACGTCCCTCACAAGAAAAGAGCCTGCTTGCTCGCCTCCATCTGCTCCCATCTTCTCCTCTTGTTTGCCTATGCTAAAGTTAAAGCCTGGGCACACTTCTGGCGCTGAGGATATGTTAGGAAATTCTCACCCAGCCCAGCTGCCCTGCTGGATTGTCACCCATCACAGGGCATGGGGGCAGGGCGCTGAGCAAGAGCCCATCCCGGCGGGGCATCCCCAGATTGCTCTTATCCGCTTGATGATGTCCCTGAGCCAGATGCCAGATCTTGCTGATACTTGACACGGCTCTCGCATTTCTGAGATAGCACAGTGTCATGTGCCAGTTTTATCCGCTTAGATGTCTGCTTCTCCCAGCCAAGTCTCTTGGTTTTAATGAATTTCCAAACTCTTCCCCCATGCCCAAATCAAAATGTTGTGTTGCCTACGCTAACCGCGGGGAGTCCTGGTGCCTTAGTAGTGTAAGCACCTGGCCGAAAACCAAGAAGTCAGCAATAGGAACCAACCAGCCACTAACCGAAAAAAGATGTCACGACTTACTTCTGTAAATGTTTAAACCAAAAACCAAACTCCTTCGCTGCTGATGGATTCCAACTGAGCAGAACTGCCCCTTGGGGCTTCTCGGGCTGACAGCTGTAGGGAGGCAGACTCCCACATCTTTTACTCGCTAAGCAATTGGTAGGTTCAAATCACCAACCTCTTTACAGCTGAGCACGAAGCCGCTGCACTACCGAGGCTCATCCGTGTAAGCATAGACTTGGAAAACCTAGAGGGTGGTTCTGTCTCTCTAGTTGAAGGCTTATGTTAGCCACTGGGATGAATTATCAGCTTTGGTCCAAAAACAAACTAAAGAACAACCTATTTTACCATAGAATTGGCCTTTGAGGGGGAAATGAGCGCTGAGAAAAATGTGTATGACATTTTCTCAAGTCCAGACAAAGCAATTTAAAAGTAACCTGAAACATAAGTCGTCTGAGCCACATTCTTGTAATCACCAAAGGACACATACTATGTGACCTCAAAAAGACAAGAACAAGCAAATGTATAGAAGTCAAAGTTGATTAGTGGTGACCAGGACGGGGAGAGGAGGGGGCAGTGGAAGAGCCTCAGTTTACAGTGAGGGCAAAATCACATTGATTGAGGGGGAAAATGCACACCCAAGACATATAACTATTACCAAGGAGTCATACGGAGTAAAACTTTGAATTGGCAAAAGTTGTGCTGTAGATTTTGTTTTTGTGTGCATTCAAGGACGTTCTTAAGAAACCAAGGAGACATTTGTAAATCATATATGTGATAAGGAGTTTCATTAGATCTATAGAAAGAAAATCCTTACAGCTGAACAACAAAAAGCCAAGCCATCCAATCAAAACCATAGGCAAAGGACCTCAATAGATGTTATATCTCCAAAAAAGTGATACAATTGGCCAATAAGCTCATGAAAAGATGGTCAGTGTCAAGCGTCACTGTCATTCTTCCAAAGAACATTGGATGGTCAACCAAACAGCCAGGTTTTTTAACTGCTGTGTCACCAGGGCTACTACCTTAGCCATGAGCCAAATGCAAAGAAACACTAAAATGAGATAGAGACCATTTGACACTCATTTGGTGAGCTGCTGTCATACATACAGAAAATAACAGGCTAAGGAGAATTTGGCACCCTCTCACATTGCTGGTGGGAATATTAAGTGTCATGACCACTGTGGGAAACAATTGGACTTCTCATCAAATGGTCAAGCACTTAATTACCTTGTGATCCCATAAATCCACTCCTACATCCACACACCCAAAAGACTTCAAAGCAAAGACTGGAAGAGATCCTTGTGTGCCAATATTCCTGGCAGCAGTATTTGCAATAGTCGAAGGGTAGAAATAATCCATTATTCACACAGATAAATGGATAAATAAAACTAAACACACAGAAAATGAAATCTTTGGCCACAAAAATTAATGACGTGCTAATAAGTACTATGATCTAGGTGGACATTGAAAACATTATGGTAAGTGAAATGAGTCAGACATAAAAGGAAAAATACTGAATGCCTACATTTACATGAAATGTCAAAAAAAAAAGTAAGAAATTACTATAACACGTGGACTGAGCCCTGGTGGCATAGTAGTTGTGTACAGGACTGTGGCCCACAGGGTTGGTGGTTCAAATCCAGCAGCAGCTCTCCAGGAGCAAGGTTGAGCTTCCTACTCCCACCAGGGGGCATTGATGCTCATAAAAAAAGTTCAGAAATTACTATAGCACGTTTACAACAATATGGAGGTGGCAATTGGCAAACAAACCTAGAAGGCACATATTACTTGCATAAAAATGCTTAGTGACTGATGCCCCCCCCCAAAAAAAAATGCTTAATGGGTTTCCGTTTGAAGTCGTGAAAAAAATTTAGAAATAAACAACAGTAATGTTTCACTGTCTTGTGAAACTGTGTACTGGATTGCATACATAAAATGGCAAATTAATGTTATACATGATTTACCACAATTTTTAAAAACTTATCCTACTATTACTGGCTTTGAGAAAGAAAGACAAAGCTTCCTACTCCTGTAAAAAGTTAGTCTCAGAAACTCATAGGAACAGTTCTACCCTGACCTAGTGAGTCTCTACAAGTCAGAATTGACTCAATGGCAGTGAGTTTGGTTTATTTGAGTTATCATGCTTTAATGGCAACAGAATCATTTGCTTAGAGGAAAGAATGGGGCATTCCTGAGAGAAAAACAGAGATGGAAGTATTTGACCTTATGTTTCTTTTGCTTGCTTTCTAATACAAGGAAATTGTGCTTGAAAAGAAACAATATAAAATAGTATATTTCTATTTCATTGTATATTGAAGAACAGTCCATGCCACCCACCTCAATTCATCCCCAAGACTAGATAGACCTGGAGGGTGGGAGGTTATGCATCAGTCAGTTGTTTGAGACCCAAGGGGAAAAGATGAGGTGGTGTGTTTGTGTGTTAGTCTGGGTAGACCAGAGAAACAAATTCATGAATGAGCATGTGTATATAAAGGAGAGGTTTATGTACAAGAGCAACTGTACATTAATAAAACATCTTAATCCCATCCAGTCCCATATGCCCAATGCCAATCTCTAAGTCCTCTTCAGACTCATGAAGCACAGGCAATAACACCAGGACAGTCACAGGTCAGAGAGTACAGAGTTTTGTGTATCCAGTGGTAGTGGAAGCATCTCAGAGCTGGCAGGGATCTTTCGGTGGCTTCTCAATCATCTCAGCACTGGCAGGAGTCTCTACGTGGCTCTTCCGGCTTCAGAGGTCTGATTCCATCAGGGTAAGCCCATGTGGCTTCTCCTCCGGGGTGTCTCACAGGGAGTCAGCCTTGTGTCTTGTCATTTATTTCTACTTTGGGGTAGCATTCCATGACATGGACTTTTTAAGGGGGAGGGGTTCCTTTTAAAAATATTCCAATTCATAGAGACCCCATGTAGGGTTTTTAGTGGCTGACTTTTCAGATGTAGATTGCCAGGCTTTATTTCTTAGATGCCTCTGGATGGTCATGAGCAACAAAACCAATTTGATGGTTGGGGAGTCACCACCACAGGAGGAACTGTATTAAAGAGTCGTAGCATTAGGAAGGTGGAGGACCACTGCTGTAAAGAGTTACAGTCTCAGAACCCCACAAGGACTGTTCCACCCTTTCCACAGGGTCGCTGTGAAGTGGACTCAACTGCAAGCAGTGCATTTTTTGACTTAAGAATGATCCCACATCCCAAAATAATTTTCCATACACTTTGGGACAAAAATCTCTCAGAGTAATAACTCAGAGAGAGAATTCTGTGTCTGGAAAGCTTTTCTACTTTAGAAACTGTAGATTTTTCCCTTTTGTTGTATTTGTCACTTGTTCCCCCTCCATTCTGGGTCCTTGTTCTCACAGTACAGTCATTTAGATTTCAAAATGACTTTGTTGTGCAGTGGATAGGGATTATCCAGAATAACAGTGGTACTCTGGCTTCTGAAACCAGCTTGATGTTTCTGAGCTCATTAAGCTCAATTCTAACAGATTGTTATAAGAAATTTACTGCCAGGTCAGCTAGTAATTTAACAAGTACTCCTCCAAATGAAAAAAAAAAAAAAAGGGAAGGGGGAAGAAAAGCTTTCTCTACTCAAGCAGTTCTATCTGGGTTCCATCCTACATCCCTTTATCTAATTCTCATGTCAATCCATTTTTAAAAGCAAAGTGATTTAAGTGGCTGCTTCAGCTTTCCAAGCCTTTTATACATAACTTTTCTGTATCAAGCTAATGTACTTCCCACTGTACTATCATCGCACCCTTAAAACTTATGCTTCCTCCTTGAATTTCTTTACTTCATGGACTTTCCTCAGATGTGCAAACAGCATTGGTTTTACATTGATTTCTCTCTGGCGGTGTTGTGGTTATGAGTTGGACTGTTTACCTCAAGGTCAGCTGTTCGATACCCCCAGCAGCTCCTTTAGCGCAGGAAGAGGCTTTCTACTCCAGCTTTCTACTCCAGTAACCAGTGACAGAGGGAAACCCCCTGGGAGCAGAGCTCCCCTGTCCTGGAGGTTTGCTGTGCGTCAGAATCGACTCAATGGCAGTGAGTTTGCTCTTTTTATTTTTCCTCTCTGATCTTCTCCTCTAGTTTTTCCAGAGCTTTTCATCCGTACCTTCATGGTAAAACCTCTCTCTAGCTCAATTACTCTTGCCTCGAGATAAACAGAAATACTAAAATCCATCCCGTCTCTGGGGAAGCCTTTTTTTTTTTTAATCCACAAGTCTTAAGCCACCAAGATCTCCTTAACAATGACCAACGTACAATCCAATGCACACTCAGGTCCATTCCTGAGAAAGGAAGGCCCAAGGATTGTGGGAAGGACAGCCTGGAAATTGGGAGGCTGAGAAATTGCAGGGGAGAGTGAAGCGGTTTCCCAAGGTTCCGAACTGGATAAAATGCTTACATTGGGGAAATGAGGTCAAGAAGCAGTCCACTTCTGATATTGAAACGTGTAAAAATGGGGTCAGATTATCCATTGAGAAAAAAGACTCAGTTAAAAGGGTCTAACATGTCCCATGTTGGGCCATTGTCCTATTAAAAAAGCCATTGGTTGGGCTGAGACCCGGTGGCATAAGTGATTGAGTGTGGGACTGCGGTCCGCGGGCTTGGCGGTTCGAATCCAGCGGCGGCTCTCAGGAGCAGCGCTGGGTAGCTCCCACGACCACCAGAGGCAGTGATGCCCCCCCCCCCAAAAAAAAGCCATTGGTTTGCTCCAAACACGGTAGCTCATGGCATTGTTAAACATCGCAGAGGACTGTTGTACCTTGATAGCAGAGGGAGGGGTGCCCCAGACTTGCCTCAAACCCGAGAAAATGAAGTGGTGGAAGGGGTGAGCCTCCCCACGTGGAAGGACACTTTGACTGCGGAGGACCCATGTCAATTATTAAGTTACCAGATGCCTAGAATAGAGCAAGGGCAAGCTACACTTAATTTTATAAAAATAGCCGGTAATTGCATCTAACTATTTTTGTTGTGATTATCTTCACCGAGTGTTGCAGTAGGCAGAAAGAAGCGGGAAGAGGAGTGGATAGGAATGTCATGAATGAGGAAACTAATGTACATTTAGTGCCGGATAGGAAAATAAACTGCTAAATGGAAGTTTAGAGAGATGCAACTCAGGGGTGGGAGAACAGAAAGAAAGACGAAGAGAAAGGAGACCAGACTGACCAGCTGATAAGAGTCCGAAGGAGGCATCATCGCAGGGAGTGCATTCACAGAGAAGTGCTGAATCGGAAGGCTCGAGCGAAGAGGAAAATAGGGCGAGGATGTCCATGGGGAGGGTGTCCTCGTAAGCAGTTTTCCAAATGAAGTTTATACTTTGTACTGTCAATCGATTGAGGGGGTAAGCATTTAAAACCCAGTGAAATGATGTTGCCGTGAGGAAGTAGAGGGTGATTAGTTGGCCGTCTCAAGTCAGCTATCAAGATAGGCTGTGTAAATCCTGCTTGTAGGTAATGTGTGACGAAAGCACCACAATAAAGGCTGTGTCCTTTGGGTACCACCTTCACCAACTTTGCCAGATGCTCCTATCACCTATCCTCATGGATGGAGTAGAATTCTATCAAGCAATTCATTTTTTTTTTAATTGACACTTTTTGCCTTCCTCCCAGGCAATAGTACCCTTGACACCATGAGTCTCTTTCTAACACAAATTAGCCGAAAGACACAACCTTCAAAATAAAAGCCCTTCTTTGATAGCTGAAACCATCCCTAGCAGGGATATGCAAATCCCTTCTGAATCTGGAAATAGAGTTCGTCTAAGATAGTGGCTTATACGTAAGAACAACGGAAGTGCTAAAGACCCTTACAACACACTTATCCTCTCAGCTCCTTCTCTCTTTTGAAGATGCGAAAATAGGAGAAAATGAAGCACCCTGACCTTCTTCTACTTGGGTTGTTCAGAGGCTTCTAAGTTAATGAACCTATTGAATTACCAGAAGTGCAGCCCCTGGCAAGAGAGTTTTGATTAATAGAAGAATCAAGTCTCCCCTGGGGTGGAAAAAAAACACCGGACTAATCACGGGATTGCTCCTGCATCTCTAAACATGCTTTTAGGCAGGCTGCGAGTCACCTAAGAGGAAGACTGATTATGGGAAATGAGCAGCATGCCTCTTGAAAGACAACCTCCTTGGGGAAAACCAACTAGTACTTACACATGTCCTCTCTGTGCAGTGCTGTAAGTGCATCAGGGCAGGCAAAGCTCCAGACTGCCTGAGTCCTCCCTGCCCCCCCCCCCGCCCCTCCCTCACACGTTTCCTGCATGTCAGCCAAAGTGCAGCACCCGTTATTTGTTCTTTCAAGTGGACTGACTCTAAATAGGAATCATAGAAGCAAATGACCAGTGGTAGCATATTTGCCCCATGGGGAGAATCTAAATTCTATAAATCTAACACTATCTTACTTCATAAAGCAATCCCTTGTGAATTGTAAGCATAAATCGATTCTTTTTTTTTTTTTAGGCATCACTGCCCTCTGGTGGTGGGAATAGGAGGCCTTTGCTCCTGTGGAGCCACTGCTGGAATTGAACCTCCATCCCAGTGGGCCGCAGTCCCACACACAACCACTACGCCACCGGGGCTCAGCCTGATTCTTCTTAAAGGTAAACAATTTTGCATGAATTACAAAAAAAAAAAAGGTTTCCGAACCTATAAAGTTAATGATCTATGGAAACTCTATCAGAAACACAACTCAAATGTGGGACTCAGCATGGTGGAAGGGCTGACCTTCTTTGAAACCTCCTTAGTAGGCCCAGAAAGCTCAAAAATAAATCAGATTTTTAGTCATGTTTCCAAAGTCTTGCTTTTTGGGTAGTATCAGGAATAAAGAGTCATTACTTATTTCAAAGCTATACTCATAACATTATCCTAGCAGAAGTGTGCCTTGATATTCAATGAAAGGCTATTTTTATAGTGAAATTAATTTATATGGTGGTACAAGCATGAATATTCAACCATAGGAAAGATTGGTTCTGAAAGTTTTCATTTGGTAAAAAGTTGGTGTCTTGTCATCAAACCAGTTGCCTCCCTTCCAACAGCTGTACTGAGATTGTTGTTAAATTGGGTTTGGGTTTTTTTTTTTTTGGGAGGGGGAGGGGGGTTTTGGTGTTTTTCCTCCATTTGCTCATCAGTTAACAACTTTTGTTAATTAGATGCTAGGAGGACAATGTGAAGTCTAGGTAGCAGGATGCAGGCCAACTTTTAATTGCGTAGGACTGAAAATAAAAGGTCTTTGCAAATTGCATATTATATAAGGGACTAGGAGCCCTTATGGCAAACTGGTTACACACTGGGGAGCTAACCTCAGTGTCAGCGTGCAAGACCTCCACCACTCTGCAGGAGAAAGAAGCAAGCTGTCACAAGTGACGGGGTCAGAAGCCCACAGGAGGAGTCCCACTCTGTCCTCTGAGGATCCCATGAGCAGCCATGGTCTCCGTCGCAGTGAGATTGGCTTTGAGTCCAGGCCACTGGCTACATTATGGTATGTTTATGTGTGCTTAGTCTTACAACTCAATGACAAAAGGACAGACAGCCCAGTTTTCAAATGGGCAAAGGAATTGAATAAACATTTCTCCAAAAAAAATAGCAACATATCTCAAAAAAATTTTTCTCTGCAAAAAAATTTTTAAATGACCACCAAACCATGTGAAAAAGATGTTTGACATTATTAATTGTTAAAGAAACGTCCAGTGGAATAGCCTAGCTATCAGACAGAGCATCACAGAGATCATTAGAGTAAGCTAAAAGGAAACAACTGACTCGAATACTTACAACCTTATCATTTGAGCTCCCTTTTGACACGTTTTTAGCTTGGTCGGGTGTTTAATATTTGGGTGTGTTTTTTCCCTCTTAAACTGAGGTTTATCTTTGTTGTATCTGTTACTGTTGGGAGCCCTTGGGAGTCTCTGTTATGGATTTTCCTATGTTTTTTTAGTATATAAAACCCAAGATGAGTAAATCTGTAAAGACATTAAGTAGATTAAGGGTTCCTGGGGGCTGTGGCAGGAGAGATGGATGGTGGGGGGGGCATAAAGGGGAGATAATATCAAGGAGTACAAGGAGGAAGGACATATTTTAAAATGGATAGTGTAGCAGGTGTACAGCACTTGATAGGACTGAACTGTTGAATTTCATGGTGCCTAGAGTATGTCCTAATAGCATGGTTTGAGGGGAAAAAGAGATGCAAATGAAAACTACAGTGAGAAGCCACTTTATACCTACTAGGATGCCTGTCATCAGAGGAGTGAAAAACAACACATGTCTGTGAAGACATGGAGAGATTGGAACCCTCATTCATTGCTGGTAGAACACCACATCATGCAAGCACTGTGGGACACGGTGTGGTGCTTCCTCAAACAGCTCAACACAGAACTGCTCTATGATTCAGCAATTCCACTTCTAGACATAGACCCCAAAGAATCAAAAATAGGTGCTCAAACAAATATTTACACCCAGAAATGATCATAATAACATGATTTGCAATAACCAAAGGATGGAAACCACCCAAATTCTCACTGAGAGATGAATAAATAAGCAGTGTGTGCTGTATACAAGCAATAGGCTACATCCAAGCATTAAAAAAATTGAAATATTGCATGGTGGAGTGAACTTTCTTAATATGACTCTTCTACCCATTTCTCTGTAATTCCCACCAAATGATTGGGTAGGACCAGGCATGTGTAACACTCATAAAGAGGACTGGTGAGTTTTCATTACCACTCCCTGACTGTCAGGAGGAATTATTTCTGAAGCAGGAACAGGCAGAGAAAGGCCAGGACTGTTGGAGCAGCAATTCCAGAGCTCTGTCTGAAGTGGGGGAGGCCAAGACTAGAGACACCAGCAACCGCGGCACAGAAACTATGGTGTACAGCAAGGGGAGCAGCACTGAGAATACAGGGTGGTGGTGAGGTCGAGGGAAAGGTGGGCTACTTGGTCTGTGAAAGGGAGGCTAAAGGACCAAGGCTGACAGGCTGAATACCAGAGGAAGGCCTGGTTGCTGGCTGAGGAGAGGGGTTGCTGCGGATCTGATCCCAACTTGTGGTACCCTATTAACTTTCCTAATACACTCTTAAAATCGTGAGTGTCAATCTGTGTGGTCGTTGCAACAAATTACTGAACACGACATGGTATTAGAGTGTGGGGGGAAGAGTGGGTGTCAGAGTAGGTTAAGAAGGATGGAGAATGGAGGCTTCTCTGACTCCTGCCTATTGACCCTGGGGAAGTCCAAAGAGATCAGATATGGCTGATTAGTTCATACTGACACAAGCTCAGACAGAAATGAATTCAAAACACAAAGCGAAGGCAAAAGGGTCAGGTGCCAAAAGTCCTATCTCAAATGATTCCATATTTTAGGAAATATCCAAAATGGGTCATTCCATAGAGACAAAAAGTAGATGGGTCATTGGCCTGGATTGAGGGAAGGGTGGATAGAGAGGAACTGCTTTACAGATACGGGGTTTTCTATTGGATAAAAATATTTTAGAACCTGATGCAGACGGTGGTAACACCACATCATGACTATGTAAAATATCACTGAATCACACTCTTTAAAATGGTTAGTTTTGGGCTGAGCCCCGGTGGCGTAGCGGTTGTGCGCGGGACTGTGGCCCACTGGGACGGAGGTTCAATTCCAGCAGTGGGGCTGGGCCTCCTACTCCCACCACCAGAGAGCAGTGATGCACCCCCCCCCAAAAAAAATGGTTAGTTTTATGTTATCTGAATTTCACATTGATTTTTGTAAGCAGCAGTTGATGATTGTTATTGAGCAATGTGACATGAAAGGTTAAAAGTAGAACAGCATGAAACATTTTAATGTCCATGAGGAGTGACACTTCATATAGCCTATTGAATTAAAATAGTTTTCTGGATTGTCTCAAAAGACTCTCCTTTCAAGAGAACCCATTCTCTGAGTGAGTCTGTTTGAAGGGTAGCCAATATCTGTTGTATAGCAAGAATCAATTATAAAGCCTTGTTTCCACCTTAACTGATTGAGAATGTGTTCAGAACAGGTGACATGAATGTGAACATGGGTGGCTGTCTGAAATGACTGAGAGATGGTGGGGAACTTGATAGTGTCAGATGATGACACAGACAGATAGAGGGCCTTGCAGCTGACAGCTCAGAAATCATAGAAGTACATCTACCATTCTGTAAAGCACTAATTAGGACCAGGGGGAGTCCACAGGAGAAGTGCTTTGGAAGAACTGTAGATCATTCTATTAAAAACAAGTGAATTTGTCAAGAGAGGAAGTTCTGCTACTGAAGAGACAGCATTAGAGGAATTGAGTCCTCAAAAGCAGGATGTGTTTTCTACTTTAGGGAGGCCATTTCAGTAGCTTACCTGGAAATGTCTGGATATGCACATAGCCCACCTGATCTCTGATCAAATGCCTTAATTTTATGTTTGCTCCATTGTAGTCTGTAAGTGGTCTCATTTCCAAAGTCAGTTCCATTTTGTGAAATGGAACACTTGCAGATCACTAGCCTAGGCCTGGGTGTGTTGAAATGAGACCGATATTGGTCATTTGGAATCAAATAATCATAGGCTCTAATCTACCAGGCAAGGCAAGTCAAAGAGGACTGGCATTCGATTCATTGTACAAAAGAACCTCTTAATATCTATCCTGAATGAAATACTGTCGCTGGTAGGATAGTCTCCATTTACTTATAAAGAAGACCAGTCGATATGACTATTATTCAAATTTATGGCACCAACCAAGAACAAAATTCTGAAATTGATGAAACAATGCCATCAAGATGCACTGTTAATTACTGTGATTGAAATGTGAAAGTTGATAGCAAAGAGAAAGGATCACGAGTTGGGAAATGAAGATCACATAACAGAAATTTGCAAGGCCAATGATGACTTCCTTGCAAATGCCTTTCTTTAACAACATCAATGGCAACTATACATATAGAGGTTGCCAGATGAAATACAGAGGATTTAAATCAACTACGTCTATGGAAAGAGATGATGAAAACGTTCAACTCATTGAATTATAGGATATGTGGATTTGATGTCAACCGTACTGTTAATTTTTGAAAGAGAGATTAATTTAAGACATACCTAATTTTGTAGCTGGTATCTTGCCTTATTAGCATAAGTTCCTCTAATCCTACCTCACCAGCATCACATAGGCTAAGATCTACAACACATCTCATAATTATATTGTCTTACAAAATGGAGGACCACTGAATGATGCTGGGAATTGTGCCCTAACCAATTTGACAGCAACATTTCAGAAGCAGTTTTGTCTTCCGAAGTGTCTGTGGGTGTGTTTGAACTAACAGTTTCTCGGGTGAGCTTTAAGCACTTAACCCACTGCACTAAACAACATACTTGATTATTAGTATCAGAAAATCTTACTAACAGTGGCCCGCCCTAATAGGGAATTATTTATCTCCTATAATTAGAAGACAGAGACGAGAAGGTTAGGTCTCTGTAGAATGATGCCCTCTAATGCCTTGGCCTTTTCTGTATTTCCATTCCTCTATCCTGAGCCTCATGCTTTTGGACTCAAGGTCAAAAGGGGCCCCGAGAGTCCCAAGCATCTGATTTGAAATTTAAGGTATAAAGAAGAGGGAGGGGCGTAAAGGGTGACACCAACCCAATCTGACCCTTGATTAGGAAAAAAACCTTTCCCAGAAAGCTTGCAGAAGGCTTCTGCTCTGGTCATGTTGGCCAGAACAAGTTCACATAGTCAACCTTAGCGGCAAGGGAAGTTGAGAGAAAATATGTAGCGCTTTCAGATTCCCTAGTGATGAGTGGGGAGTGGAGATGAGGGTTGGGAATAGATTCTAGGTTATCCAGCTTTTGCTATCAGCCACACTCACCTTGTGCAGATATTCATGAGCTCTTTAGATGATGGCATAACCAGCAAATGCTATACCTCATGAAAGCCTGCCTCCTATTTCAACTACCTTCACACAGGAAGTGAGTCCTTGCTGAAGTTCACACATCATGCCAAGAAAAAGAAACGGGTCCTCTTCGATGCTCTATGGGCCTTCTTTCCATGTTCTGAGAAATCTTCCTGTATATTCACATCTGGTCTTACTACATTTAAGCAACAGTCTAGAGGGTGGGCCACGCCTGGGAAAAGAAAGACCCTGATACTTGACTCCAGGGAAACAGGAGGGAGGTCGGGAATTACTCACATACATAGACAACCTTAAGAGGTTTTAGTCTGGAGTTCAGGAATATGACAAGGTACTTTTTTCCTTACAATTCTCTCTCCCTTTCAGTACACACACACACACACACAGAAAGATAAAAATAGTCATCACCCATCTAGGGGAAGGAAGCAATGATCTAAACCTGGGCTTGGGTAAAGAAAGGTCGTGACTGAATCTCCAAGGCCAGGGAAAAGGGGAGGTGCAATTCTCAGTTTTCCTAAGGGATAGATGATCTCTTTTAAGTTGTCACAACTGGGGAAAAAATTGCATTTATGCCGCAATCTTTCGGGGAACAGTGGTCAGATTTACAATGACGTCAAATTCATTCAATTTACAAAAAAAAAAAAAAAAATTCTGCTTCCTCTTTGTTATCCACAGAACCTATCTTCCTCAACCAGGCAAAATAAGCTTAACCTTGACAAATGTTCTCCTGGCAGCAAGCGCTGGCGTCCACTTGCAGCTTCTGCTGGCAGTGGATTTGTAATTACTTTCTGAATTTTGAAGAAGAGATTAAATGACTACAGAAGAATCTGAAAAGTTCCATCCACAAATCTTTCTGCTAACTGATTATGTACTATGAGTTATTAAATAGATTTTCCATGTTGTAAACGCGTTTCCTGTGCAGGTGCACCCTTTTCAAGACAACATATGGGCTCTCACAAATAATTTCAAAAAATTAAATGTGAGCATCAAAGAAAATGAAGCCAATGACATGATAAAATAGATTTTTAGGAAGATATTTTTAGCATGTTTTAAGAAGAATATCTTTTACAATACATTTTTTCAATGAAAAAGATGGTCATTTTTATTTGCTATACATTTTGAAATAAGTTTTACCAAAAGATCAAAGTCTTCATAAAGTACAGTTTATAGGCTTAACATTTGCACTTTAATAACTTGGGTTACAACTGTGATAGAAATAATCTGTAAATATCACTTAGAGGCAAAATGCATTCTCTTCTCCTGTGCTTAAATGGATTTCTAATCTGTTAGCCATAGGGCATAGTTTAACAATCTCCATGGCAACCCTTCCCTCACCACTTATCAAAGCATCTGAAGAAAGAAAACACCGGGAACAGCTGGATAATGTGACTGTCCTAGACTTTAATAAACTTGCTTTTACATGCTATTTACAGACCGCCATCCTATCTACCATCTTACTCATTAAAGTTGAGAGAGATACAAGGTCTTCATAAAGTTCTTTTGCCCATATCGGCCGATATCCCCTTCAGCAAACTCCTACAGTGTTTAAAGTTTGAGCAGGACATGTTAATCATCTCCCCTTATCTTCTCAATATCCAAGGCTAGGATAGCAGGGAACGTGTTCACTAAGATTGAAGGCAGAGAAGTTGGCTGACCTCTCTGAGAGATTTTATAGCAATAAATAGGAGGTGGAGAAGACAAAAGGCCATCTTGTCACCAATGTCAGAACAAAGAGATCATCCAAAAAGGCACAACTGAGAACAAAGACTGGAATCCGGAGAGAAAAATGAGCTAAATTCTGAGCCCTGAAAGTCACCATGGTCTGCCAGGGCATTGTTTGCTGGCCCCTAGATAAGGATCCACAGATTTAATTGTCCCTGAAATCTAATAACAGTTCTGTGAATAAGATATTGTTCTCCTGTGTCCAGTTAGAAAGGAAGTGGACGGAAATTGCTCACTAAACAGTATGCTCCTTTTCTCATCCATTAGCCAACCTTGTGTTCATCTTTTGAGGGGCTTAAAATAGTTCATGGAAACATTTCATTATCTTTTCATTCTACATTTCCGTGAACTTTTTGAAGCCCTGTCTTCCTTCATGTGCACCTATTAGTACTGGACACTATGGTGATCACTGGGAAAACCAAATGAAGCAAGATACGAATAATCCCTGCTCCCGGTAAGTTGATTTGGCTACTCTATGTTATACAGTCTGAGTTCCAGAAATGGCCATGCAATGCAGACATCGCACACGTCCCATACCAAGGACTTTATGAATGTTTGACTTGTATTCATTCATTTAGTTCTCCCAACAGCTCGATTGAGTAAGTCGTAGCAGCCTGCATTTTACACAAGAGGAAACTTAGAACTTATCCAAACTCACATTCCTTGTGCTTGGCAAAGTCAGGATTAGTTTAAAGGACTGTACTTTTAACTAGTATACTGTTCTGTCTCAAAGATTTGTTTACTGAAACAAGTTGATTAGGGACCTGTATCTTGATTCCAAAACCTGGATTTTAAAAATGGGATGCATTTCTCTAGGAGAGAGTTCAAAATAAGAATGATGAAAAGAATACATCTACTCCTTTGAGTTGAAGGGGAAGAGATTTCATGTATGATGAAATACAGAGGCGAGGTTATTGAGGACAGTATAGGTATGGATAGGACAAGTACAGCTGTGGGTAAGGCAGATACACCGGATGTCCTTTGGACAGTTAATAAGAACATCTATGGGATTACATAAGAATGAGGAATGTGACAACAAATGTATGCAAAGGCAACTGTGGTAAAGAAAGCTGATGGTGCCTGGCTATCAAAAGATAGAGCGTTTGTGGTCTTAAAGGCTGGAAAGTAAACAAGCGGCCATCTAGCTCAGAAGCAACAAAGCCCACGTGAAGAAGCACACCAGCATGTGTGTCCACGAGGTGTCAAAGGGATCCCATATCAAGCATCAAAGACCTAAAAATTATACCATTATAAATGAAGGGGAGTTCAGATTGGGGACCCAAAGCCCATCAATAAGTGAAGCGACATCCTCTTACAGAGGGGTTGCAGCAAGGAGATGAGCCAGTCTAGGTACAGTGTTGTAGCAATGAAATGTGCAACTTTCCTCTGGTTCTCAAATGCTTCCTCTCACCAACTATCATTATCCCAATTCCGCCAGACAGATTCGGCTAGACCAGGGGATGTACATTAGAGTCGGAAATGTGGGGATTTATGATAGATAATCCCTTGAGACTAGTGGGGAGTGGTGACACTGGGAGGGAGAAGGGATGGTGGAGTAGAAAGGGGGAACACATTTCTGGGATCTACATGTGACCTCCTCTCTGGGTGCGGACAAGGTGGGGTGGGGTGTGAGTGAAGTGACACATTGGACACTGCATGATATGAAGAGGTAATAACAATTTGTAAATTATTGGAAGTTCATGGGGGAGGAGAAGGAGGAAGGGGAAATATAGGGAGTTGGAATTTAAAAAAGGAAAGAGGAAAAGAGGAGCTTACGCGGAGGGGTTCAAGTAGAAAATGTTTCTAGATGAATGTGGCAACATGTGTACAAGTATGCTTAATATGAACGATGTATTGAATGTTGTAAGACCCCCCCCCATAAAATCTATATTTAAAAAAAGAAAGATGCAACTTTCCTCTAGTTCTTAAATCCTTCCTCCCCTCCACTATCATGATCCCAATGCTACGTTACAAACCCGGCTAGACCACGGGATGTACACTGGTATGGATAGGAGCCATAAACATGGGGAATCCAGGACAGATGATCCCTTCAGGCCAGTGGTGAGAGTGGTGGTACTGGGAGGGTGGAGGGAAGGTGGAGCAGAAAGGGCGAACCAATTATAAGGCTCTACTTATAACCTCCTCTCTGGAGTATGGACAACAGGGAAGTGGGTGAAGGGACACATCAGACAGTGTAAGGTATGACAAAATAATGATAATTTGTAGATTATTAAGAATTCATCGGGGAGGAGGAATGGAGAAGGAGGGGAAATATGGCGGGCTGATACCGGGGGCCAAAATAAAGGAGGATTTTTTTTTTCAGGAGGATGTTTTGAGAATGATGATGGCAACAAATGTGAAAATGTGGTCTGCATACAATTGACGTATGTATTGATGGTGCTAAGAGCTGTATAAGCCCTCAATAAAATGATTTTTAAAAAATCATGATGAAAAAAAAAAAGAAAGAATGACGAATGTTTCCTTTGAAGAAATGGTATCTGAAAGTAAACAAGAGTTAGAATGTGTGACTAGCCCTGAGGGCAGAGGAAATAGCAAGTGGGAGGTCTTGAGCAGCGTGATCAGGATATCCATCAAAACCCATAGTTGGTGGAACACAGAGATGAATGACTGTGGGGCAAGAGGAGGGAGTGACAATAAGAAAGACTAAGAAGAGCTTTGAACATGGCTTTAAGAACAATAGCTTTGTTCTTTGTATGGGTCAGGGTCGAACCAGGCAGCCCCTTGCACCCCTGTGCACCAGCCTCACAAGAAGGAGATAAACAACTTGCTGAGCTTTGTAGCCCCTGCCTCTGGCATCTCACAGAGCTTATCTCCCTGGGTAGGGTACGGCCTCTGTCCGGGCAAGGCACGGAGCTCCCCCTCTAACATTCTGGGAAGCAAGTTTAAAAAAACGAGATGATTTGCGCACAGGTCATCTCCCAACCCGAAACTTGCAAACGGAGCACAAGAAACCTCCCTTTTCTTTCATCAGCCCGCATGTCTGTGGCTCAAATCCTATGTATATCCCACCGCCCCAATACAGGGCGAGGCTTCCCTGGCCTAACTCTCGGGCTTCAGAACCACCCAGGAACTCAAGATGCTCCTGTCCCCCTCTCCCTGCTGTCCTTTCCCTTCCCCAAAGTCCTTCACTGCTTCCAATAAAGCCTATATATTTGCTTTTCATCCCAAACTGAGCTCTCTCTTCTTCCTGCGGCTCCATCTCAACCTCTCGTTCTTCTTTTTGAAAAATCATTTTATTGGGGACTTTCATAGCTGTGACCACAATCCACCCATTGTATCAAGCACACTTGCACATATGTCACCATCCTCCTTCTCAAGGACTTTGTTCTAATGGCGATGGTAAGCTAATGATTCTCAAGCAAGAAGTGCTCGAGAAATAAAAACAAAATTTCAAATTACTTGGCTAAAAGCGGAGAACATTTGATGAGGAAACGGAATTATACTTTGCAAAGATCGCCTGAGAGCCTAAGCGTGCTGTTCACAATAGCAACGTATTGGAAATAACCTAACTGGCCATGAGAAGAAGACTAAAAACAATTCGGTTCCTATACACGATGGGCTACCACGCCTTCCTGAGGAAACAACCATGACACCACAAGACACCTCAGGGCGCGGGTGGGTTTGGAGAACATGACGCTGTGTGAAATTAGCCAATCCCCAAAGTACAATTATGAGCCCACTCAATTAAAAGGGAAAGAAACAAAGATAAAGATTTTTCACACCAAAGGAAACAGACTTTGGAAATGGCTTAGATGGTAAGAGTGGAAAGGAGGGCAAGGAAGAGAAACTAAAGCAATGGACTAAACTGTGATCTCGGGTGAAATAAAAGTTAGTAGTCTACAAGAGGGAGAAGAGATATCAAGGAGAAAGTGAAGGGTAAATTGTTGCAGTGGGGTGATGAATTTAAACTACTGGAGGGGATGAGCCCCAGTGGCGTAGTGGTTGTGTGCGGGACTGTGGCCCACAGAGTTGGCGGTTCAAATCCAGCAGCAGCTCTCCAGGAACAAAACTGGGCATCCTACTCCCACCAGGGCAGTGATTGCCCCCCCACCCACCCCCAAAAAAAACCTACTGGATACAAAATTGGTGATCTGAAATGTAATCTAATTTACAATTAAAATTATTTTTTTTAAAAAAACAGAGAGACTACAGCTGTATTCTGAGTAAGGGATGGTAATAGGATAGATAGGGTGTTGGCGGCAGGAGAGGAGAGACAAGGGGAAACTAAAACAAAACAAAGGAGATATTTGAATTTGGTGATTGATGGGAGGACACGGAGGAACCAAGGACATCCAAAGGTGGAAACCTAATATCTGGATAATTGCTAATCAATGAAGCAATGCTAGCATGTTGCAGGATAGGTAGAAAAAGCTGAGTGTCGAATCCAGCAGCAAAAGAATATGGCAAAGGGTAACCTGGGGCGGCGGCGCTGGAAGATGTCAGGTGGTTGTGAGCCATCAGCAAACTAGAGAGGCTTGTACAGCTTCGGTAGCATTTGGAAAATCCCACTTTTTATGTTATTAAATTTACTTCAAACCAAAAAAAATTAACTTCAAACTACATAGTGCAGATTTACTGTTCAAGAAAGAATCTGAGCAAATGCTAAAATGGAGAATAGCTCTTCGTACATTCATATATCAAAACGCTTCTACATTTTTTATCAACTCATCCACTTTGAGACGATACCTTCTTTACTTATGAACTCATCACTGCCAACATTACTGCCCTTCCACTTGACTTCTCCTGGAAGACAAGTTCCCAGAATATCAGAAATTGACTTTTTATAGTTTATCTGCTACATCCATGGTTTGTTTCCTGGACTATATGTTCTAATAGAAGAATCAGTTCAAAATCATGATGAAATTCTCAAACCAACTCATAGAAACTTGTTGTAAGATTTAATATACTTAGCATATCAATTTACATGCAGTGATGTAAATGGAATTTTATCACATTTAGTCAACAAACACGAATCAAACATTGATTTCCTATCCAAGGGGTACAAATGATGACATGTTCAACTTCTAGCAGATATGATGGCAGCTCTCACCCTACCAGAGGCTCAAAGCCCTCAGGGCCTGCTCCCCAAAGATCACAGCCCAGAAACAACCCTGTGGAGTGCATTGTACTCCTTGGGGTCACCATGAGTTAGCATGGAGCCAAGGACAATGAATAACAGTAGAATGTGCTGGGTCCCCAACTGTTACAAATGGTTCAAACACTCAGCCTCGAGTGGAAAGGTCGAAGGTTTGAGCCCACCCAAAGACAACTCTGAAGAAAATCTTGGTGATCTACTTCAAATAAAATTTTATTGATATTGGGCTGAGGCCTGGTGGTGTAGTGGTTGTGTGCGGGACTGCGGCCCACAGGGTTGGCGGTTCCAATCCAGCAGCAGCTCTCCAGGAGCAAGGCTGGGCCTCCTACTCCGCCCAGAGGGCAGTGATGCCCACAAAACATTTATTGATATGGAGGTGCCTTAAGTTCAAGTGAGATGCAGAAGAGAATGTGGAATAAAGGATTCCATTGCTAATCTCCCAGGCATCTTGGCTGAAAGCAGAAAATAGGGAGATGTTCAAATGTTCAAATGATAGTCTCTCTTCTCTGGGCTCCTCTTCCCTTCCCAGTGGCTAGACATGGTTTGGCTTCTCTTGGTGCTACTTCTCTCTAGGCTGCTGTTGCAAAGTGCCATCGAGAGGATTCCAATTTATAATGGCTCTATACATGGAAGGAAACACTACCGGGTCTGCGTCATCTTCACAATTGCTGCTGTGTTTAAACCCATGCTGAAGACGCTGTGTCGATCCATCATGTTGAGCGTCTCTTTATTTCTCTTGGCCATATGCTACCTTATGAAATGGTTGAGTCCCAACATAGACTTCTCGATACCGTGACTCTGTCTCTTTTTCCCTTAAGGCTAACATCCCTGACCCACAATTTTCCTGATCTTGAGCTAGGCAGCATTCCCCTCAAACAGTGGTTCTCAACCTTCCTAATGCCGAAACCCTTTCATTCAGTTCCTCATGTTGTGGTGACCTCCCAACCATAAAATTAATTTTGTTCCTACTTCATAACTGTAATTTTGCTATGTTAAGAATCAGGCGACCCGGGTTGAGCCCCAGTGGCGTAGTGGTTGTGCACGGGGCTGCAGCCCACTGGGATGGAGGTTCAATTCCAGCAGTGGCTCCACAGGAGCAAAAGGCTGGACCTCCTACTCCCACCACCAAAGGGTAGTGATGCCAAAAAAAAAAAAAAAGAATCAGGCAACCCCTGTGAAAGGGTCATTCAACCCCCAAAGGGGTCTCGACCCACAGGTTGAGAACCGACCACTGCCCTGGAATATAAATACACACACACATATACATATTTATGTATATTTCAGTGTTGCCACTTGTGGCAGTCATGTGCTTATGTTAATTTTATGATGAAATGTAGGGGTGAAGTCTAACCTGTTAATCTTGAGATAGCCATTGAGTAGCCAATGAGGCCTCTATGTGGGCATGGCTTTCTCCTGAGACTTCTGGGAAATCTCGTGATATTTCCCTCATGAAGATGAGAAGATATCTTCCCCAATTGTTGTGAGTTAGTCTGAGAGATGAGGAATCACAGACAAGACAAGCTGGCAGTATCCGAGAAGCTGAAGGAGCCTGCAGAGAGACCACACGGCCTTGCCCTGATGGAGCCAGACCTCTGAAGCTGAGGCAGCCACATGGAGACCTCTGCCAGTGATGGGTTGCTTCTGCTGTTGATGGACCCTCAGCCCTGGAAGCGAGGAGCCATGTGAAGACCCCTGCCAGCGCCAGGATTCTGCACCCACTGACCTGTGACTTCGTGAGTCGGACGGAGACTAAATAGACTGATTTTGGGCATATGGGTTAATATCAGATTTAAGATTTAAGACTTTGAACTGTACTGGGCTCAATGTCCTGTTCCTCTTGTATATAAACCCTTTCCTTATACCTATATGCGTGTCCTTGAATTTGTTCCTCTAGTCTACTTAGACTAACACACCCCTTGCAGCTTGAATTTTTTCATCATTTCTTTTTTTTTGGGGGGGGGGGCATCACTGCTCTCCGGTGGTGGGAGTAGGAGGCCCAGCCCCACTGCTGGAATTGAACCTCCGTCCCAGTGGGCCGCAGTCCCGCACACAACCACTACGCCACCGGGGCTCAGCCCCTCATCATTTCTTTTAGATTGAGATATGCTGAGCATATTCTTCCCTTTTGGTTGTCTACTTTCAGCTTTTTGCACATTACAATATAATGCTTCGCTTTCCTATAATAACCCTTTGAAGTCTTTGGTTCAGGTCTTCCCCCACCCCCCATAACAGTTGTTGTTTTTTTTAATCATTTTATTGGGGGTTCATGCAACTCTTATCACAATCCACACATCCATCCATTGTGTGTCAAGCACATTTGTACATTTGCTGCCATCCTCATTCTCAAAACATTTGCTTTCTACTTAAGCCCTTGGTATTCGCTCCTCCTTCCCTCCCCCCTCCCTCCTTCCTCCCTTCCGTTAGGAATCTTTAATAATTTATAAATTATTATTATTTTGTCACATCGTACACTGTCTGATGTCTCCCTTCACTTTCTATTGTCTGTACCCCAGGGAGGAGGTTATATGCAGAGCCTTACAATCGGTTCTCCCTTTCTACTCCTCCTTCCCTCTACCCTCCTGGTATTGCCACTCTCTCCGCTGGTCTTGAAGGGATCATTTGTCCTGGATTCCCCATGTGTCTGGCTCCTATCTGTACCAGTGTGCATCCTCTGCTCTAGCCAGATTTGTAAGGTACAATCCCCACAACAGTTTGATTGCCATCTCATTCACATAGCATAAAATTCAGTAGTTCATTCATATCAAGAAGAGTTTTACAGTCATCACCATAATCAGTTTTAGAAACTTTTCTTCACTCCTACTTAGCCGTTTTAATCATTTCTTCTGTTTCTTTTAGCTACTGTGCAGTCAAGAGCACATTTCAGAGTCTCTTCTGACATCCACGCAGGTCTTTTCTTTCCTTCCTGCTTTTTTTTTTGGGGGGGGGGTGGATCACTGCCCTCCGGTGGTTGGGGGAGCTACCCAGCCTTGCTTCTGAAGAGCTGCCGTTGGATTTGAACCTCCAAGCCTGTGGGTCGCAGTCCCGCACTCAACCACTGTGTCAGTGGGGCTCAGCCCTTTTTCCTGCTTTTTAATGACATTTTGCAGTCTTGATGTATGATGTTCTCCCATAACTTGACTGATGTTTGGTCATTAAAGTTCAAGGCATCGAGGCTTGCTTTTGAGATAGTCTCTGAATTCAGACGGGATAGACTCAAGGTTGTATTTCAGCCCTGATGGATTTCCTTTAGTATTTTTTTAACTTTTTGTTTGTTTGTTTTGTGGGGGGCATCACTGCCTCTGGTGGTCGTGGGCACTACCCAGTGCTGCTAAGAAGCTGCCACTGGATTTGAACTGCCAAGCACACGGGCCGCAGTCCTGCACTCAACCACTTACGCCACTGGGGCTCAGCCCTTTTTTTCAACTTTAACCTTGACCTTGAACATAAGCAGTTGATGGTCTGCTCCACAATCCACCCTTGACGTTGTTTTAACTGATGATATTCTCACAGATGCATTCAACTGATCCCTGATTATTCCATCTAGTGCGGTATTTGTCATGAGATTTCTTTTCTTTTTTATTTTTTTTTTGTCATGACATTTAACACAAGGTATTTGCCATAAAATTTTTTTGGTCTTGCAAAGTTCTATCATGTAATCTTCAGCTTTATTTCTATCACCAAGGCTATATTTTCTAAATTTTGTTTCATTTATCTTTGTTTCCAGCATTCACGTTCCAAATGGCAGTAAGTTTCCCTCTTTTTAGAATTAGCACAAAATTCATACATCACACAGTTTAATAGTTAGACCATATTAGGGTTGCATCTTGGTTGCATGTTGGATCAATTTCAGGCTGAAGAATTTGGTGTCATTGCCTCAGTTTCTTCATCCTGGCTTTCATAACTGCTGTATACGTTTGAGTAATAGTTTTGATTGAGTATCAGCTAGTCTTCTTTGTGGTCATTGTACTTCAGACTAGATCTGAGGTGTTCCTTTCAAAAGTGAAAGTGGCACCATTCCTCATTAATTTGTCATTCTGGGGTCATAACTCATTCAAAACGACCCATACCCATCCTTTTCAGCTCACCAATATCTTGGATATCAATCTGTATGCAATGCAGTTCATTTTTTGCCACTTAATATTTTGCTAGACTCATACTTTCACAGCTCTCCTTCTGATTATTACTCTTAGTTATTTGCAACCGTTCCTTAACATTTTGAGTCATGACCCATCAGCAAAAGGAGATCCTGAAATCTTTGTTCCATTCATCTCCTTAAAGTCTGCTTGCTTTGAGAAGACAGCTCTTTGAGAACCCTCCAACCTGAGTAGCTCAAATTCTGACCCTGTATCAGACGATATCAGATAATGTTCTGCTACTACTTACAAAGAGTTCAGTGGCTAATACCTCAGAATCCCTAGCTAAGGAGCCTGAGTAGGATAGTCTATTCATTCATCTGAAAGCTTTGTTGAAACCATATGTGTGACCCTGCTGGCATGTGAAATACCAATTGCATATCTCCCAGCATCACACAAGCCATCACAATACGACAAACAAGTGAGTGGGGACGTAAGGTTGCCCATGATTTGGACAGCTGGCATTCATCAGTGAATCAGTGGGTGGCTTGGGAAGAGTTAAAAGAAGATAAATGATCTTAAGATAAGCAGGATATGCTGAAGATAAAACACCTGTGTACATCTAAAGACTTCTCCATGGGTAGTAAGAGAGTCCACAGACTGAGAAAGCAAAGTTAGCAATGAAACATTAGACAAAGACCTTATTACCAAAATCTACAATACTCTGCTAGCCTGCAATAAGAAAGAAAAAAAAAAACTAAGCACATTGAGGAGGTGGGCAAAGAACCTGAGAAGTTTTACAAGGGTGGAAATCTGAATGGTCAATGAAGATGAGAAAATCTTCCCCATCATTAGCCACAAGAGAAATGTAAATTAAAACAACTGAGATATCACTGAGCACCCTCAAAGATAGCCTAATACAAGAAATCAGAAAGTAACAAGCGTTGGAGGGGCTGTGATGAAATAGGAACTCTCATCCATTGCTGGCAGACCTGCAGGCATGTGCAGCCATTATGGTAATCAATTTGGCGATACCTAAAACAAATGGAATTTGAACTACCATACAACCCAGCAATCCCCCTCCTGGGTATATACCCAGAAGAAATAAGAAACACACCACAGTCAGACATCCGGACTCCAATGTTTATCGTGGCACAGTTCACAATTACAAAGAGTTGGAAATAGCCTAAATTTTCATCAATGGACAGATGCATGAAGAAACTCTGGTGCATACATACAATGGAGTACTATGTATCCCTAAAGAGCCGCGATGAACGCTTGAAGCAGCTGCATGGGAAGTGTTGGATGAGATCAAGGTAAGCAAAGTAAACCAAGCACAAAAGAACAAGTACAACATGAGTCCACTGAGGTAAAGCAAAAGGGACATAGGGGGAAAGTTACTAAATGCATAAATTCCTGGACCAGGTCCAGGCATTCTGGCAGGGATCAGACCCAACCCAGGGATACATACATATTACAGTCCATTAAAAAGGAGGGGGAAAGGGAACAAAAAATAAAAAGGACATGAATAGCAGTGGGACAGGGTGCTAAGCCGCCCAAGGGAGAGGGAATTGCTCATGTAGTCACAGGAAAGGGAGAGAGGGACCAGACCTCAACCTGGTGTGCCAAGCCTTGAAGGCAACACAGCAACAGGAAGCGGGGAGCTAACAGGGAGGTCAGTGAAGCCGGCCCCAATCCCAGCTACCTGGACCCCCTCCCCAAAAAATGCTCTACAGAGGATAGCACTGAAGATACACCTCACGAGAGAGGAGGTCTGCTCAGAACACTTGTGAGCAAACTAAGAGGGGAGGGGAGACAGAGACAGAAAGAGAGTTGTAGCTGGCCCACCAAGCCCCGAAGGGCAATATTCTTGCTTGGAGCAGTCAATGCACAGAGAGGTCCCTAGAGCCAGCCCCACCATGAACCAGGGCATCCTCTCACTGACCCATAGTGCTACAGGGGGACAACACTGGAAACACCGCGTGGGAATTGTGCCCGGTCTGACATACTCATCCTCCCCATGGGGGCAAAACACAAAGGGAGTACGACAGAGGAGCAAGGGCAGTAAAGAATTGAAATTCCCCAAGGAATCTCAAATATAGACTTTGGGTGCAGGACTTGGCACCCCATCAGAAAACATTCATAAAGGTCAACAGACAGACCTGGAACTATTTATAGGTTTTTGTTTTTGTTCTTTCATATCTATCTATATAAGATGGGCAAGATAAGCAATCCCTAGGTGAAAACAACAGGTCCCACAGTTCTGGGGGAACATTGGAGAGGGGGAGGTAGGGAAAAGGAATGGGAGAGCCAATAAACCCAGGGACAAGGGACAACAAGTGATCTAAAATAGATGGCAAAAAGGGCGTAGAATGTTGAGTGTGGCTTGATCAAGCACAGTGTAGTGGGACAAGAGGAAAGTGAAAGGAAACAGAAGAAAGCTAGAAGGCAAAGGACATTTATGGAGGTATAAATACAGGCATGTACATATGTAAATATATTCTTATATAATGGTAAGGGCATAAATCAATATACATAGATGCTAACTATTAAGGTAGCACATGGACATTGCACCTCTACTCAAGTACTGCCTCAACAGAAGAACACTTTGTTTTAATAACCTGGCATTCTGTGATGCTTGCCTTTCCAAAATGATGACTGTAGAGAAAATGGTTGCATAAGCAAATGTGGTTAAGAAAGCTGATGGTTCTGGCTATCAAAAGACATAGCAGCTAGGGTCTTGAAGTTAAACAAGTGCCCATCTAGCTGGGAACAACAAAAGCCAAATGAAAGCACACCAGCCTATATGATCATGACGTGTCCGCAGGATCAGGTACCAGGCATCAGAAGACCCAAAACAAACAATTATATTGATGTGAAACAATTATATTGATGTGATGAGAGCAGAATGGAGACTGAAAGCCCATTTATAGGCAATTGGACATCACCTCACAGAAGAGTCACAAGAGAGGGATGAGGCAGTCAGGGCAGTATGGCACTGATGCAACATTCCTCAAGTTCAGTGGTTTTCAACCTGTGGGTTGCAGCCCCTTTGGAGGTTAAATGACCCTTTCACAGGAGTCACCTAAAACACATATTTCTGATGGTCTTAGGAACCAAGACACTACTCCCCTATCTCTCTCCAGGCGGGCCCACCCATATATGAATACCTGGCGTGAAGGCTGTTATCCATCCTACACGACAAAATTTAATTTATTTGTAATTAGAAATAAATATTTTACCAATATTTAATTATGTATTGTTTTGTGATTAATCACTATGCTCTAATTATGTTTAATTTGTAATAATGAAAACACATCCTGCATATCAAATATGTGCATGACGATTCATATCAGTAGCAAAATTATAGTCATGAAGTAGCAATGAAAATTATCTTATGGTTGGGGTCACCACAACATGAGGAACTGTATGAAAAGGTTGTGGCATTAGGAAGGGTTGAGTTCTTTAATGCTTTCCCCTCGCCCCACCCACTACCATGACCCCAATTCACCAAGCCGGCTAAACCAGAGCATGTGCCTGGTATGGATCAGCGCTCTCAATCCGTGCATTCCAGGACCGACAGACGCCTTGGGATCAATAATGGAAGTAGTGATACCATGAGGGTAGGCAGAAGGTGGGAAGAGAAAGGAGGAACCAATCACAATGATCAGTGTATAACCCCACCCACCCAGGTGGATGAACAACAGAAACATGAGTAAAGGGAGACAGTGGATGGTGGAAGATATGAACATAATCATAATTTATAATTTATCAAGGGTTTATGAAGGTGGGGAAGGGAGGAAAAAATGAGAAATTAATACCAAGGGTTCAAGTAGAAAGAAAACGTTTTGAAAAGCATGATGTTAACAGATACATAAATGTGCTTGACATAATGTTAGAAAAGCTGTAAGAACCTCCAATAAAATGATATAAAAAAGGCAAGATAGAATTATATAGAAAAAGAGAGGGGGAAATGTACTCATTAGAAAATTATTCACATTAGTATTATACATGATTCATCTCCAGAGACATAGCCAATAGAATATATATGTGTGTGTGTATATATATATATACATATATATGAGATTTATTTTTAAAAATCAACTCCTGTGTAATTGTGGAAATGGCAAGTTTGAAATCTGCAGGCTAAACCAGTAGGCTGAAAACTAATGCACAACTTGATGTTACAACCTTGAGTCTGGAATTTTTAAGGCAGATAAGAAAGCTGAAATTCCAGGTAGGAATTAGCAGTCTTGAGCCAAAATTTTTATTTGGGGGGAAAACTTACTTTTTGCTCTTAAAGGCTTCAGCTGACAGGATGAGATCCCATCCAAATTGCAAAGGGTAATCTTCGTAAGTAAAGTAAAGGAGTTAACGGGGGAACCCTGGTGGTGACGTGGTGACGTGGCGGGCTGCTACCCTCGTGGTCACAGCAGTGCACTGCCACTGACAGCTCCACAGGAGAAACGCAGGCAGGGCTTTCTGTTCACGTCAACAGTTACAGCCTCAGAACCCCATAAGGGATCTCTACGCGTCAGCATCGACTTGAAGGCAGGGAGAGTTTGAGTCAAGGAGTTAACCACATCTACAAAACACTTTCAACAGCATCACCTGGATTCCTGTCCAGTTATGTAACTAGGCGCTTACCTGAGAAGTCCCAGCAATGGGGCTGAGCCCCGGTGGCGTAGTGGTTGTGCGTGGGAGTGCGGCCCACTGGGACGGAGGTTCAATTCCAGCTCACAGGAGCAAAGGCTGGGCCTCCTACTCCCACCATCTGAGGTGCCTAAAAAAAAAAGAAGAAAAAGAAGTCCCGGCAATGTCAAGGCTTAAGAATTAAGCTGCGGCTGAGCCCCGGTGGCGTAGTGGTTGTGTGTGGGACTGCGGCCCAGTGGGCTGGCAGTTCAAATCCAGCAGCAGTTCTCCAGGAGCAAGGAGCTACTCCCACCAGAGGGCAGTGATGCCAAAAAAAAAAAAAAAGAATTAAGCTGCAACCCACAAAGTCATGGAAGAAACATGAGGCTGTCTGCTGCCATAAGAGTTTCATCACGGAAACCAGAGGAGCAGTTCTGTGAATCAGAATTGAACTGATGACCTAACTAAGGAGACTGGTGGAGCAGGGATTTAAGGCTTGGCTACTAATGGAACACCCAGGTTCTCTGAGGGAGAAAGATGTGATCCCGTAGCCTTGCAAACTCTATAGGGGCATAATCCCCTCAGCAGCAAATAGCAATCACATGGCTTCGCCCAAGTTGACATAGAACTCACCGCGCCACCGCCCAAACCGGAAGAGAAAGAAGTTCATGTGTAAAATACCAGATCAACAATGTACAGAGCTCACCATTCTTTACGGGTTGCCCACTCAGTGATTTTTTTTTTAAAGAAAACTAATTCTCAGGAAAGAAAATTTACTTAAGAGATGCTTATAAATGAGAATCTTTTCCAATGTAATTACGAAGAGGTAATTCCCTAATGAATTAATTGGCTAAAGGCTGCATGCTTGTTCTTGGTTACAGCGACAAAAGAGGACTCTTGCTAACTTCAGCAGAAGAGGAATTTGTGGGAAAGGAATAGGATGGCTGTAGATTAAATGGGAGGACTGGACTCTGGGGCTAGAAATTAGAATGAAAGCCAGGAAACATTGGGCAGCAGGAACCAGGCCAAATTCCCACTACAGGAATGGTCTGTTTGGGATGCCTCAATGGATCTCACTGCCACTGCTAGGCTCAGCTGTGGCTGGAGGCGCCATCATGTACCAATTCCAAACTGGCCAGCAGGAGGCCGTACTAACTCCAGGTGCAAAGCGTTGGCCAAGATTATCCCATGGGCTTTGCCCATAAGAGAATGGGGCCCTATCACTTATGAGGATATCATCAAAACAGATGGTGGGTGTGTTCGTCTGGGTAGACTAGAGAAACAAATCCAGGAAGATTCAAAAACATCCTGGTCCAGATCAAGTCTGTAAGTCTGCTATTAGCCTCATATCTCTGATACCAATCTATAAAGCCCTTTTCAGATTCACAAAATGCATGCAATGATGCTAAGTGCAGGAAGATCCTGGAGCATTGTAAACATCTCAGCACTGGCAGGGGTCTCCATGTGACTTCTTCAGCACAGGGCAGGAGTGTCTTGTCAGCAGCAATGCCTCCCAGAGAGTCAGTCTGCATTCAACACCCAGTGAGCTATTTATCTCCAAATGAGCTCATCAAGCTGGGACCTGATAGACAGGCTACCCTCCACCCCATTCACTCTTAATCCGCTCAAATGGACAGCAGATTATATAACTACCGCAGTGGGCAACCAGGAAAAGGAAGACTGCCCATGGCATGCTGCTTATGGTCATTTATTAAGCTATTCTTCTAATGGAGGGGTAGAATTTCAGTGATGGATCTTAGGAATGTTTGAAAGGGTAGCAAAAGAACCCTGCCCAAATTTACCTCTTGTAGCATACTCCAATAGCAAATACTGCCTCTTACTGTAGTCACTTCTATCTAGTCACTTCTGCCTCACAGTGACACAGAGGAGATGAGCCCCAGAAGGTTTCCTAAGCTGCAGCTTTATGGGAACCGACAACCAGGTCTTTTCTCCCATGGAACAGCTTGTGGATTCAAACTGCAAACCTTTTGATCAGTAGTCTAGCATTTACTGTTGCACCACCAGGATGCCACGCATCATCCAGGCCGACCTTGAACTTTGGCTTCACTGAGTTTCTTAGATCTTGAAGCAAACATCTTTGCTAAGACTGTTGTTGGTTCAGAAGGTGACATTATATCAGAATCCTTCAGCTCAGGACAGATGCTGATTTTACAAACAATGTGACCGAGTCCCCGCGTGGCTAAAGGTTTTACCTATATGCACACGCTATATGCATAATTGGCATATCATGGCCCAAAATAAATGGGAAGTAATTAGTTTCTTCTTTGCTATTTGTTCTCATTTAAGCAAAAGATGGCTAAGAAAGTTAAACTATGTCTATATGTGTCAGTCCGGGTAGACTAGAGGAACAAATTTCAGAGACACACATATAGGTATAAGGAATAGGTTTATATTCAAAAGGAACAGGACACTGAGAAAATATCCCAGCCCAATCCAGCTCAAAGTCGCAAGTCCAATATTAACCCATATGCCCGAAATCTGTCCATAAAGTCTCCTTCTGACTCACAAAGTCACAGGTCAGTGGGTACAGAGTCCCGGCGCCAACAGGGGTCTCACCATGGCTCCTCGCTTCCAGGGCTCAGGATCCATCAACAGCATCTTGTGGTGGCAGAAGCAACTCATCGCTTGCAGAGGCCTCCATGTGACTGCCCCAGCCTCAGAGGTCCGGCTCCATCAGGGTAAAGCCGTGTGGTCTCTCCACCGGCTACTCCAGCCTCCCAGACGCCACCATTCTGTGTTACCTGTGCTTAATCATCTCTGAAACTAACTCCCAACAACTGGAGAAGATAGCTTCTCATCTTCATGAGGGAAATATTGCGAGACTTTCCTGGAGTCTCAGGTGAAAGCCATGCCCAAATAAAGGCCTCATTGGCTACTCAATGGCTATCTCCAGATTAACAGGCTAGACTCCACCCCTACATTTCAATCATAAAATTAACACAAGCACATGACTGCCACACTATCCAAGAGCATTTCCAAAAAGTTCTGGGAAGTTGAAATGAAAAGATAATGAAATTTTCCCAAGAACTTTCTGAAGCTCTTTCGGACTTCCTGTAGGAAATACTTTACTTCCTTACTTCTTCATAAAATTAGTGAGAGTGATTTGGAAGTCCCAGCTAGATGAAGAGGAAATGTCTTCATTACAATGGAAATTGAATTCATTCATTATAAGTCAGAATAGATAACACTATTCAAAGCTTCACATTTCACCTGCAAAGAATCTCATTAACAAGATTGCTTTTTACAAATTAATTTCCTGACCTATTTCCTTTTAGAATTGAAACTAGAGTCAAAGAGCCTTGTTCTAGTTACTTAATTGCTATATTTGAGACAGAAAACTTTATGGTGAGTATTTTAAATCCAAATAAAATTGTAAATACTGAGAACAATGGCTTTGAGGAACCCACAGTACCATCATTGTACCAAACTTCATATTTAGATTTTTATATCCTTTCCTTTCTGATGGCTTAAGAAGGAATTTTGCACAACTGTTTCTAATGTTAATCTGTTTGATTAGTCCTTTAGGGAAACAAGTTTCTTCATATAGAAGTTCTGGGTGTTAAAGTCAACTCAAATCTTTTAAAAACAACAACAACAACAACAGGCTTTCTGAACGTGTTAGCAAGAAAACAACACCTCTGTACAGGGAAGTTGACCCTGCTAAGGTGAAGGTGAAATTCCCTTTCGGGTATTTATGAAATGTGCAAAGTTTGTGTGCCTCTCAGGGGTAAAGCTTGCTGGGACCTTAGCCATAAGCCAGACGCTCTTGGTAAACGCCTTGCACATCAAGTGCTGCAGTGGCTGGTTAAGATGCCAGTGGTCTCAGCAGGGCCAAAGGGTTCACGCTCAGGTAAGATCCAGGGACTCACTGGAGATTGACCAAAGCACAAAAGGAAGTTTTCTGAGAATTAGCTCACATTATGAACCAGACTGGTACCCATTGTGCCACGGAGCAGGCCTGGAGTTTACCAAGAGGCACCTCAAAAAATAAGATCTTTCACTCCCTGGAGAATTATCTCAACATCGATTTAATTGCAGGCTTGCCAGGGAGACAGTCCTTAAAAGTTGGTTTCTCTGAAAACCACTTTTATTTTCACTGGGTAAAGATTTCCAGGTTGGCAGTTATTTTTCTGTCCTCGCTTTAAGTAATTCTGACTTCCACTGTTTTTGTTGGCAATTTAGATGTTGGTATTGTTGTTGCTACTTTCAAAGTAATATGTTGTGTAGGTTGTTGTTTTTCTGTTGAGAATAAGGCCTTTTGATCTTCTTCCCAAATACCAGCCTTTGAAAAATCCCATGGTGCACAGTTCCTATTGGACACACACACACACACACACACACACACACAAGGTGGCCATGAGTCCATCAAGTTGACAGCAACTGCTTTTGTTAGGACTCCCCAGCCCTGCTTCCCCCTGGAATTCAGGGAGAGGCACATGGAGAAGGGAAGCATTCAGAGGGAAGTCAATGCAAGATTCTGAAGGTCTAGGGGATCTAAATGCATTGCAAGCACCACTGTCTCCACCGGGAGAAACAACAGAGGCAAGATGGGGCTTGGAAGGGTGCTTGAGAGTGACTGAGAAATTAGGAAAACAGAGATAAAAGGAATGAACACTGGCATGGGCTCACCTTTCTGTGCTCTTTGATCACCTTCAGAGTCACCTGCCTGCTCCTGAGTTGTCATTGTCTTTCCCTCCTTTTTCCAGATCAAAGTACTGCTAGGATATGATCCGTTCTTTTGATTAGTAGGCATTTAGGGGGCTTGCTTAGGCACAACTCATTCTGGAGACATTCCACTTTCAGTGCATGCTCTGCCACCTGTTCAAAAGGATGGACACGACAGGCGGCTGACCAGGGTCTCTGACATGATTCTCTGTCCCCCAAACATGATCCAAGCACAGTCACAATTCTTTCCGCAAAGAAGAACGTAAATGGAAAGTCATAGAGGTACGTGATCAATAGATGGGGCATGGGAAACCCACAGTAGGTGAACTGGGACAGCTGTTTGGGGAAAGAAAGAAGCAAAGGTGTGAAAAATTAGTAATTATAAGCCAGGAGAAGCCGCTAGTTGGTATGCATAAAATGAAATGAAAGTCAGGGCCATTGAATTGATTCTGATTTATAGTAGCCCTAGAGCAGGGTTGGCTAACTCTTGAAACAAGAAGCCAATCCTGTCTCTCCTCACAACTTTAAAATCCCTCAAGAGCCTTCAATATGTTTTTCCAAACAAATGAAATCACCGTGATCTGACACAATAGCCTTCAAATGTTTCAACTGTTTCCAATGTTCCTTCAGAGCCTCACCTTCCAAAGAGCCACTTATGGCCCACGAGCTGCAGTTTCCCGACCTGTGTCCTAGAGGACGGAGTAGAACTGTCCTGAGGGGCTTCCATTACTGTAACTCTATACTGGAGCAGAAGCTCTCAGCTTCCTCCCACACAGCAGCTGGTAGCTTTAGTCCAATGTGGATGCCACGGGGGCTCCTGAGTTGATGTGAAAGGGACTTCGTGGTTGTCCCGTGGTGTCTGATGTTGGCCTTGGGCATCTGACCTGGTCATACTGGGAGTTTCCGTGATATGCTTCCCCATCAATTTCTTGCACCGCCTAGTACAACGTACTGTTCCTGACAATAAGGTGACCTTTTGTTGACAGCCATGCTGTTGCTGCTAGGTGCCAAGCAGTGAGTCCTGACTCGGTGACCCCACGCAGAGCAGAATGAAACAGGGCCCAGTCCCAGTTGATCTTAGGTTTGAATCTGTTGTGGCCCCTTTGTTGCAGACACTGTGTCAACCCACCTTGTCAAGGGTCTTCTTCTTTGTCACTGCCCTGTTACTTTACCAATCATGGTGTCCTTCTCCAGGGACTGATCTCTCTTCGTGACGTGTCCCAAGTCCAAGGTCTGGCATCATTTTTACTGAGCATTGTGACCAGACTTCTTCCAAGACAGACTTGTTTGTTCTTTTGACAGTCTGTGGTCAATATTCTTGGCCAATTACAAAAGCATCAATTCTTCAGTCTTTCTTATTCCGTTTCCAACTTTCTTTGGAGGGGTGGGGCACCACTGCCCTCTGGTGGGAGTAGGAGATCCAGCCTTACTCCTGGAGAGCAGTTGCTGGATTTGAACCGCCAACCCAGTGAGCCACAGTCCCACGCACAACCACTACACCACCGGGGCTCAGCCCCCGTTTCCAACTTTCATATGCACATGAGGCCATTAAAAATAGCCTGGCTTGGATCAGGCACACCTTAGTGCTCAAAGCAACCTCCTTGCTTTTCAACGCGTTAAGGATATCTTGTGCAATGCTTTACCCGGTGCAGCGTGCCCTTTGACCTCTTGACTGCTGCTTGCATGAGCATTGATTGTGGATCCAAGTAAAATGAAATCCTTGACATCTTCAACCTTTTCCCTGTTGATCATCAGGTCGTGAGGACTTCCATAGTCTTTACATTGAGCTGTGATCCACAAGCACAATGAAGGCTGAACTCTTTAATCTTCATCCGCAAGTGCTTCAAGTCCTCCTCGCTTCCAGCTAGCAAGGTTGCTTCTGTGCATTGAAGGTTACTAGCTAGCCTTCCTCCAATCCTGGTGCCCCATTTCCTTCATAGAATCCAGTCTCGCTGATGATTTGCTCAGCGTACAGATTGAATAACTGTGGGGAGAGGCTGCAACCCCGACGCTCACCGTTCCTGATTGGAAACCCTGCCCTAGTCCCTTATTCCCTCTGTACAACCAACACCTTCCACATGAGCCCAATGAAGTGTTCTGAGATTTCCAAGGTCGTTATGGTCCACACAGTTGAATGTCTTAGTATAGTCAGTAAAACACAAGCAAACACCTTTGAACTGAGCCCCGGTGGCATAGTGGTTGTGTGCAGGACTGCGGTCCACTGGACTGACGGTTCAAACCCAGCAGCAACTCTCCAGGAGCAAGACTGGGTCTCCTACTCCCACCAGAGGGCAGTGATGCCCCCCCCCCCAAAAAAAGTAAACATCTTTCTGGTATTCTCTGCTTTCAACCAAGATCCAGCTGGTGTCAGCAATGCTACGGTGTATTTCAATCAATGTATTTATTCAACCACCCCTTATATTTTTAATCTTTTGTCCTTAGTTGCAGTAAAGAGTTATTCACTTAGGATAAGAGGCAGGAGAGGGATGGACTTGGAATCATGAAATCATCCTGGTATATTTTTAAAGGTGGCCTACAAGCGAAAGTGATGCCCTCCTTTGGATGGGCAAACTGCAGGGTGAAGCTTAGGGGTATTTTCCTTTTTCTGTCACTCTTCCTTCGCTCCTTGGTGTGTGCAGACACCCCCGTGTGCACCTGCCTGCAGTCTGGCTGGTCTGGCTGGGGCTTGTCCGCCAGGACATGCTGCACACTCTGCCCTGCCTCAGGCCTGCAATCACACACCCCTCTTCTCTTTCTTCTCTTTACCAAACATTCGCCACCCCCTTTCTGCGCCCAGTCCTGCAGGTAGATCATATGCTTTCTGATCCACTAGCTTTTTTAAAAATGATTTTATGGGGTTCTTACAGCCCTTATAACATTAAATACAATCATTTGTACCAAGCATATTTGTACATATGTTGCCATATTCATTTCCAAATATTTTCTACTTGAGCCTTTGGTATAAGCTCCTCTTTCCCCCCTCCTTTTTTTTTAAAAAAAAATAAATCATTTTATTAGGGGGTCATACAACTCCCAGATCCACTAACTTTTAGAACCTAATGAAATTATGTCTGATAATTCCCCTACCTACCTTGAGATTGTCTCTATTTTATTTCATTATTTTTTTTCTTTTTGGGTCAAGGGTAAGACGTTTCTAATAGCACAGCCATGCTGGGACAGTTTCTTTCCTTGATAGTGACATGTGTGAATGAGGGATCCCAGGCTTATTCTGAAAACGGCCTCACTGTGCCTCCTCATCCATGAGCTGACCTTTGAGAAGCATAGCCCACCTCTGGAGGGCTTCTTGCTTCCATAGCAGGAAGTTGGGGGTTTTTCTCTTGAGAGCTGCTCCCGCGATTCCGCTAAGGCATCCTCATGTACTGCAAGCACTTGTTTTCATGTTTCTCTCCCGACAGGCTGTGCTTTTAGAGTCCTTTAAAGATTGAGTGCAGAGTACAAAGACTAAGTATGGATAATAATAGGGCCTTCCTCTTAGGGTTCTTATGAGAATTAAAAGTAATTTAAATTATGTGCGTGCAACACTTTCGTAGTGTTGACTGCATAATCTCCATTAGCTGCTAATGCCATTGTCTACTGTGATCAGGCACTCTGAGTCCTCAAACTCCCGTCTCTGTCTTGGATGGTTCTGTTTCTGTGGGTGGCATGTCACTCTGAGGCAACGCAGAAGATGAAACGTGGGGGGCTCAGCACTTGATGCATGTCTTAAAGATCGACATTGGCATCGCTTCTCAGCCTTTGGGCTAAGATCAAGTGACGATCATCATTGGCTTCCGTGCTTGTGAGGAGATCCAGTCATGAAGCCAGTACTGTTTTTGAACACACACACACACACACACACACACACACACACACACACACACACAGCTGGAGCTCAATGTTGACAACCAAATGAAAGAATGCGTATTCAACAAATTATTCCTTCCTTCATCGAGAGTTTCATGTCCCTGACTTCACGCTCACAAGGCAAAAAGAGGGCTCAGTGCAAACATAATTTTTACTCTGGAACGCATGCAACCTGACTTCGCACTAGGGCAAGTGCCCTCCAACCCACAAACTGGAAAAACATGACTCCATTATTTTAGAATTCCTCCCAGCAAAAAGCTACGTGCTGGGCTTACATCCCTGCTCAAGAGGCCTGGTGGGAACGCCTTGTGTTCTAACCTCATGGCCAGTGGTGCAAGCCTAAGGCCACTCCCTAGGGGCTGTCTGAAGATGGACAACCGCAGAAATCCTCCGTAGAGCCCCTGTGATTTGGAATTAACCCAATGGCTTGGTTTTGAAAGGCCCTGTGTACATCACAGGTATAGACAGGGTTGCATCCAGTTTTGGATTCCTTGTCCAGTGCCCCCACGCTGACCACGCATGTTCCCATAGTTCACAATAGTCTCCTCTCCGTGACACAATCCTAGAGTCTCCCTGGTCTATGGCTATCACGTCAATCTGAACACAAATTAAGTCTCTGTTCTGGTGTGTCATTGTAAACACTTAAGGAGACAAGGAAGGTGGGGAAGGAGGAAAGCAGGCAACAGGCAGCCTAGCAAGACAGGGAGGAAGAAGGGACGGAAAGGTTATTTTATGTCCACATGAAACACTGATGAGGGAACTTAGTCTTTTCCCTTCCTTCTGTCTCCCCTGAAAAATGAGTGGGGATTCTAGAAGAGGTTGAGCAGCAGTCTGCCTCCTCTTACTCCATCAGAGGCGGAAGTTGTGGCAGTGAAGAAGTAGGAGGGTTAATGAGGATGCTTCACGCTACCTTTCTTCCCAGGGGCGTCTTTCTCTGCTGCATCCTCGGGGGTAACCCTTTCCCACCACCCCCTCCATCCCTCCTCCTTCCAGGTGCTAGCCTAACAAGTTCGTTTCTTTAGACATTGGTACATTTTATCCCCCAAAGAGGCTGATGAGTCAATCTGCACTTCACAATGGCCCAAACTCACCCACCCATTTCTAGATTAGCAAAAGGTCCAAATTGCAGGAAATTGCTCATGTCTCTACCTTGTCAGGTTCCGATGTGTGCACTTCCCTGAGACATCACTATGGAAACAGCAGGTTGTAGGAAGAGGTAGTGCCTGTGAGTCAGCAGCGGGTATTTCCCTTCTAGCCAGTGCTGCCCGACAACCAGCCGGAGACATCGGGCACAAGCCACACTGTGGTGTCCCTCTTTTTAGGTGATTCATAATGGACTGATGTCTCACCAGGCCACAGTGGAGCCAGATTTTAGATCCTGGGATGATGAGCAAGAGAAGCATAAAAAAAAAAAAAACAAGCAACAACCACAATCGTGTCAAATGATAAAAAGAGAAGAAGAAAAATGTTAACCTCCCTTCTACTGTTATAAATCACTGGAAAATTGGCTTAAGTGATGGAGCTTACTTAGCAGGGAGCTGTAAGACGACGTGTGTTCCAACGTTAGACTTGTTCTCACTGCTGGTGAGAGGAGCTAATTGCTAGATATGAAACTTTTCCTGGATTGTTCTTCCCTTCATGAATTAATAACTGTTCAAAATGTGCAGTTGTGAAATTTGATTTTTAAAATCTCGGCTCTTTCTCCAGTGGCTTGTTTAAATTTGACTGAAACAAGAGCTTCTCAATATGGCAGTACAGAGATTTGGGGCGACATAATTCTCTGGTAGGGGATTGTCTTTAATGTCATGGGGTATTTAACATTCTTTGCTCCCAAGGTATCAGAAGTACGTTTGTGAGATGACCAGCCCCTAACACATCATCACGGGGTCCAGTAGGCGCAATTGTACAGCGATAAGTAAGGTTATAGTAAAGCCACAGAAATGATGAGAGATAGAAATAATGGAGTCAGACTTATTTCATGCAGCATGCACACCTCAGCCTCCCTTGGTGGTCCAGGTGAAGAGTGAGCCGGAGGGCGCATGTTTCTTGTTAACCAAGGTTTAAATCTACTTCGTGGGCATGATTACAGGTAACCACCCTTCACAGGAAGAGGCCATACAACAGGCATACACATCACAGGAAGGGGATGCGCAATGACAGGAAGGGGATGACCTAGCAGTATCCATGTAATAGGAAGGGGAGGGATTAGGGGTATACATGTGACAAGGCGAAACCTCAGTTCAGATGGCGGCCTTAATCTTCATTATCCTTGGGTGGGCTTGATCTCCCTGGGGTCCTACAAGGAAGTGGCCTACTACTAATCTTATTGGAAGGGAGTGAGGCCCAATTTAGGGTGGGACAGGCTATGCAGCCTGATTGCTCTAGATGGCTGATAACCCTTAGGGAGAATAGCTTCTGATCTACATATATGTTGACCTCCAAGTGTATAGTCATTTTCCATGTATAGTAAGCAGCTTAAGTTTGACATGTATTTGGGGGAGACAACTTGGGAGAAATCTGTCATTTCCTACATGTTCCAATTTCTATCTCCAGGTTGGGATAATAAAAAACACGTGTGGATATTGTCACATGTCCATCCACTGGGGAACAAAAGTACACACAGCAGAAGCTGCCTGGTCGGCTGAGAATTACTGGACTAATGGGGAAAAGGCTACTGTTCTTTGGTGCCCATGAGTCTGTTCTGGCTCACGATGACCTCACATCCCACAGAACAACACTGCTCACTCTCACCCCATCTTCACAGTCGTTCCAGGGTTGAGTCCACTGTTGCCACGACATTAGCCGCTCACAGAGCGTCGTCCTCCTTTCTGCCGACCTCCTACTATACCACGCATCGCTTGCTCAAAGTGAGGACTTGAAGGATCGGATGAACATCAAGGATTGCACTCTTCAGGATGGATTACAACTCAAGGTGAAGACCACCCAAAGCCTCATAACTGGACCATAAGTCACAACATGATAAATGGAGACAAGGTTCATGTTGTCAAGGACTTCATCTTGCTTGGATCCACACCATGCTCACAGAAACAGCGGTCAAGAGACCCAGAGACACATTGTGCTGGGTAAATGTGATGCACAAAACGTTAGAGTTGAAAGCAAGGATGCTATTTTGAGGTGCGAGGTGTGCCTCATCCAAGTCATACTATTTTTAATTGCCTCATCTGCCTGTGAACATTAGAAATTGACTAAGACTGAAGAAGAATTTGATGCATTTCAACTCTGGTATTGGCAAAGAATATTAAAAGCAACATGGGGGCTGAGCCCCGGTGGCGTAAGTGGTTGAGTGCAGGACTGCAGCCCGTGGGCTTGGCGGTTCAAATCCAGCGGTGGCTCTCAGGAGCAGCACTGGGTAGTGCCCACAACCACCAGAGGCAGTGATGCCCCCAAAACAAACAAACAGACAAAAAGCAACATGGACTGCCCCCCAAAACAGTTCTGTTTTGGAGACATATGCAACCAAAATGGAGACAAGGATGGTGGTGTTTAGTCTCATGTACTTGGGGCATGTTGTGGGGAGAGACCAGTCCCTGGAAAAGGACATCATGCTTGGTAAAGTAACAGGACAGTGAAAGAGAGGAAGCCTTCAACAACAGATAGCACAGTGACTACTATGAGCTCAAGCACAGGAACAACGGTGAGGATGGCACGTGACCGGGCAGTTTCATTCTGTTTTAGGGAGGGTCACTGTGAATCACAACGGACTGGAAGACACCTAACGAATCCTTTTCCAGGGCTGGGTCCCTCCTGATAACGTGTCCCAAGTACATGAGACAAAACCTCACCACCCTCACTTCTTGTTCCTGGAGAGCTGCTGCTAGATTTGACCCATCAACCCACTGGGCCGCAGTCCCACACACAACCTCTGTGCCACCGGGGCTCAGCCCCGAAAAATTAGGAAACTTTTATAGGGATTCTTCTTCAACAAAGTAGTAAAACCAGAATGGTGTTTGGTCTCATTTTAAATGTGACACCTTTTACGGATATGAATGCTTTCAATCACTGTATTTGAATTAACTGGAGTGTGGTGTAGATGACAAACATCATGTGTATATTTCCATAGAAGTCATTTTTACTTGGTTAAGATGCAGCGTTCAATAGCATGTGAAGAGAGAGGCAGAAATTTAATCAAAGTTTGGATTTATCAAATGACCCTTCTGCTGTTTGTCATTGTTGTCAGTGGCTGTTGGTTCAGACTCAAGGTGAGCTGATGTGTGCTGCTCTGTAGTGTCTTCGAAGCTGTGACCTTTCAGGGGCAGATTGCCAGGCCGATCTTGCAAGGCACTGCATGTGTTTGAACGACCAAGCTTCGGGTTAGTTGTTCAACATTTATATCACTCATTAAAAACTGAGTCAAGCTTTTACTCCTGTCGTTGACAAAATAATACTTTATCTCAGCACAAATTACATTTTAAACTTGCTTTTAAAAAAAGGGAGGTTTCACATTACCCAGGGTTAGGATGACAGGAGTTAGGGGAGAGAGTTAAGTCATGAAATAGTCTAACTAAAATTATCAGAAAATCAGGAAGACATGTTTAAGTTTTATTTTATATCAACAATTATTTATTAAGCACTATGGGCTCAGTACTTAGCTTGGCTCCTTCTCATGTTGACTTCCACTCCTGTAACAGTTATGAATACCAATTAAGACTGATATTTGAGTAGCACTCTGCAATGAAATGTACTTTCACTTAGCCCAAGTTCAGACCAAGTAAACATTTCCCGTGCACCTAGGAAGCCATGGGAGATTTCCTATTCAACGATACAAATAGCTATGAAAGCCAAAGTGAGAGTGGTGTTAAAGGGGGCAGAGTTGTGGTTGGAAACCGCTCTCCTAGATAGGTAGTGGGGGAGCCGAGCTGACCGAGAGCCTGTCAGGGCCATGTGGGGACTGGCATTCAGCTTCCTCAGATTTCAAACTCAACAGTAGTTTGAGGCAGTTACTCAGGAATTTAAACCCTATACTAGATGACTGGGATTAAAAATTGATCTCCACAGGGTTATGGCAATCTCTTCTGTTTGAAGAGAAAGTCGTATGAAAAACAAGGGAATGCATACGCTGCTTATGCAATGGACCCTTCCCAACAAAGTGACACTGACTTCCCACTCTGGCTGCGTCTTCCTCCTACTCTCCAGATTGCGGCCTTGTCATTCCGGTGGCTTTCTTTATCTTCTTACACTAAGTATATGTATTCCTAAGCAACAGTTTCTCTTTATCACATTTGTTTCTTAAGGGAGTCTTGCTGGCCCTCTGGTGGGCTTTGCTGCCAGCGCTGCCTCAGGCAGCGAGCGTGGGGCAGTGCAAACAGCGCCGTCAGAGGCTGTCAAGGCTGTGACCTTTCAGATTCAGGTCGCCAGGCTTGCCTTCCAAAGAGTCTCAAATTTTTAGCTAGTAGCTGAGCACTTAATCATCATCAGTGACCCTTACTCTTATGACACACAAACATACAAAAACCAGGCCAGTGAGAGTAAAGGGGAACTGTTTATCAGACAGTGATCAAAACCTCAACAGTACAAAAAAAGAGGTTTTATTATCTGGACTTGTCCAAGTTACATAAATACAGGTCATTTATTATCCCCTTTAAAGTCTCGAAAAGCCCCCAAATAAATAAGCGCTGACAATTTCAGTTGAAAAAGTACCGAGTTCTAAGAAATCAAAGACAGAATTACTGCAGTCTACCCAAGCTAACATGAGGTGGGGCAAAGATGCTTGGTCTTGAATGTTAATTTAAATGCACATTATCAACTACCACAGGCCAGAGAAAATAACATCCTAATTCCTAATAGCAAAACTTAAGTTGACTTGTAAATATTGTATTCTTCAATGAAAGATGAAAGCAGAATGAGGAAACAATGTTGGGTAGTCTTCACACCTAGGCTACCTTTAAGGATAACTTTGCAAGGAAACCAAAGTGAGCACTGATAAAGTTTTATACAAAGAAGCTAAATGCTCATTATTCAACAGGAGCCAGCACTTTTATTTGTGGAGTCCACATATCACAGCAGAACAGGCTACTTAGATATCAAGACTGACAGAAGTACAAGTTCTATTTCACAACGGCCACAATGTGCTTCTTCTTCTCAGAGACGACTGGCACAGATCCAGGCTTGCTATGCTTACGCCGATTCACTTCCCTACAAAGAAAAAGAATAGACAAAACATAAGCAAGCTATTGCAAAGTCATCCTAAGAAAATAAAACTGTCCAGAAAAAATAACAAAATCTCTTCCCTCAGAAAATTGCTTATTGGAGGGACAAAAGCACTTTTCATAATGAGGGTAAATAAAAAGTGAGTAGAAATGATCATTCGTTACTTATTAAATTGCTCATCTCCTAGGACATATCAATGTCCTTTGCTAAGTTTAACAACAAGTCAGTCATTAAGAATTTTCAAAATGAAGAAGTGAACTAAAATCAATGGAAGGAAGGGTGTAGGATGCCTAGTGGGGCTTAATCAAGGGCACTGCAGCAGCAAGGAATCACTAAACCCGAATGAAGGCCAAGCACAATGGTGGACAAGAGGAAAGTAAAAGGAGGCCAAGGACACTTATAAAGCCTTATAGGCATGTACATATGTAAATATATATAATGAGAGGGGATAAACTATGTACTCATATCTATATGTTAAGAATTAAGGTTGTAGATGAACATTGGGCCTCGACTCAAGTATTCCCTCAATACAAGAACTCTTTGTTCTAACAATCTGGCATTCTGTGATGCTCACATACCCGACACCATTGCTGAAAGAAAAATGGGTGTATACACAAATGTGGTGAAGAAAGCTGATGGTGCCTCGCTATCAAAAGATATAGCATCTGGGGTCTTAAGGGCTTGAAGATAAATAAGCAGCCATCTAGCTGAGAAGCAACAAAGCCCACAAGGAAGAAGCACACCAGCCTGTGTCATCATGAGATGTCAATGGGATCAGGTACCAGACCTCTAAGACCCAGAATAAAACCACACCCAAGGTGAATGGGGGGTGGAGACCCAAAGCCCATCTGTAGACAATTGGATATCCCTCACAGAGGGGTCACAGGGAAGGGATGAGCCAGTACGGGTGCTGTACAGCATTGATGAAATATACAACTTCCCTCTAGTTCCTTGCTGTTTCCTTCACTCCAGTACCAGGACCTCAATTTTACCTTACAAATCAGATTAGACCAGAGCATGCACTCTGCTACAGATAAGAGCCCAAACACAGGAAATCCAGGAGAGATAAATTGCTCAGGGCCAACAATGAGATTAGAGATACCAGGGGAATTAGCAGAGGGTGGGAGGAGAAAGGGGGAATCGATCACAGTGATCAACCTATAAGCCCCTCCGAGGGGGACAAATAATGGAAAAGTGGGTGACGGAGGATGATATAAGCTATGCAAATAATAACCCATAACTTACCAAGGGTTCAGGAGGAGGGGAGGGAGGTAGAAGCAATGGGGAAGTGATATCAGGGGCTCAATTGGGAAGAGAATGCCTTGAAAATGATGATGGCAGCATGTGTACAATGTACTCGACACACTGGATGAATGTATGGAGTGTGATGAGAGATGTAAGAGCCCCTAATAAAAGTATATAATTAACAAAATTTTTCAAAGTGACTCAAACCCAACATCTACCTAAAAACCAGCAAAATTCATTACTTACATTATCTGATTTTAGAAAAAAAGAGAGCTTTTAGAATTGCTACATTCCTTGTATGAATTCAAAGATTCCAAAAAGAATAGTTGTGGGGTGGGGTGTGTGTAAAACCCCACCTTAGATACGATGTTAAATATTAAAGAATTTGAAAAAAATATTATCTCAGAACTCAATATAAAGATTTTCTGCATTCATTAACTTGGGAAATTCACCATACCTCTACTTCCACCTACACTACAAATACATTTTAAGCATTGCCTATTTGGAGTAGCATTTTAGTTAAAAAGTTTGTTCTTATTGTCATGTAAATCATTTTCTTTTTTTCCTCCCTTCTAAATCATTTTATTGGGGGCTAGTACAAGTCTTATCACAATCCGTCCATCTTGTCCAGCACATTTGTACATTTGTTGCCATCATCATTTTCAAAATGTATGCTTTCTAATTGAGCGCTTGGTATCAGTTTCTCATTTTCCCCCTCCCTCCCCACTGCCCACACCCCCCTCACTCATTTCATGGTTGGTCCTTGAAACAAATTCTCAAACATGGTTAAAGTGAATTCTCACACTGGATTGGCCATTGTTCCCCTTTCCCTCAAGAAACACAAAAGCCCAAAGATGTCTTCACCACCACGTCTGATGCACACCTGCACACAAACTACTCCAGCTTGCAGAAGCAGTTTTTGTTTGGGGTGAGATAAGAAAGGAAGAAAAGGTACTGAGGAAGAAAGGAGCCCCTCCTGATGGAGGAAGTTCAGCGCACCACTCCTGAGGTGAGTGGGCAGACAGGCCGGCAGGGCCATAGTCTTGAGCCACTTGTGGGCAGTTCAACATGCGCATGGCTGCCCGAAAGGTACAGGATCTGCTGCCAACCCCACCCAACAAAGGGCCAGTGCCAAGCCCCCAACATACTTCCGCCTGCGCGCTTCCTTCATGACCCGCTGCTCCAGAATCTGACTGTAGATGGACTTGGGGAGATGCCGGTGGCGAGCGATCCGTTTTATCTGAGGGTGATGTTGAAACTTCTCCTTCAGCTTCTGATTATAATCCTGGGCCGCTTTTTCTCGTGATGAAAGCTGGAAAACAGTGCAGTTTGGGCATTTTCATGAGGGATGTGCTCTTTCTTTTGCTCCACTGTAAAACAAGAGCCAACCAGGAGCCCACACCCAGAGGGAACTAGCAAGTGACGGTATCTGCTACGTTTTCGATACACCTTTTTAAATTCTGAATCTGTTTTTAGCGAAGAGTTTCACAGTGTCTGATATTAAAAGGCCTCAAAGGGCCGTGCAGCTCCTGATTTGTCTGATTCCATTTCTGCAACAGCGGAAACATGTGCTCTCCTGGGTGAGACGAGCCCATCCCTACAGCTTCTCTCTCCACCTTTGGGGAAGCACAACAAATCAAGAAACCCCAGGTACTATGGAACACCTGAATGAACAAAAGCACCTTGAAGGTGCCTTTGACATGGAGATGAGGGTGGTGTGCGTGTGCGTGTGTGCGTGTGCGTGTGTGTTAGAAGTAAAAACTGCTCTTCGCAGCATTGGTTGGCTTTGTTGGCATTTATGGTATTTATCACAGTGATGTTGATCTGATCAAAACACTGACGGCCCCTTATATAAATTCTCTTCAAAACATAATGATTAGCAGCAAGATGGAAAAGTAGCTTGAAAACAATGAAGATGGAGGCCCCTTACCACACCCAGCTTTTCAGAAGCGTTGGCTTTCCACAGGCGAATGTTCATTTCATCAGAGCCACACATGATGTACTTGTTGTCAGAAGTCCACTTGACACAGATGACATGCTGCATTCGCTTTGTGTGATATACTTCCCTAGGAAAGAAGAACGAAGTTAAAAGCTGCTCAGTTAATTTTGGCACATATTTTTCTCCTGCTAACGACTGCTTGTCCATGACCAGGATGCAGTGTCTCAGTCCTGAGGGAGTCCAGTATAAAGGGGAAATTCGAATTCATTTTAGTGTATCTCTTGAGTCCAACCAACAATGCTCTGTGCTAGGGGGTGGGGAACAGTGACACAATTTCTTTCCTTGGAGAACTGAGGATCCTCCAAGAGACAAAGGAAACAAAATCATCCGGCTCACAGTGGCCCCCAACAGTGGAAGGCCTAGAACATAAGTAACGTCAAGCAGAAGTAAGTAGGAATAAGCCCTGGTGGTCTGGTTGCTAACCAGAAGATGAGTGGTTCGAACCAACCCAAGCAGAGAGAGATGCCACTCTGCTGCTGGGAGGTTCAGAAGAGCCCGAGGGACAGCTCGCCTCCGCCATGGGGGTCCTGTCTGAGCCAGAGCCACACCCCAGGGAGCTGGAGCAACTTGGCGACAGATAGTAAGTGCCAGCCCCGGCCCCACACTTTCACCTTCATTTTACGTGAAAACAAATGCCGTGGCCTTCCGAGGCCACCTCTGGGTGTGCGGGTCCTAGGGTCTGATTTTTGTTTCCATCAAATTGTTTAAGAAGCGTAATTAACTGATGTCAAAGTGGATGATTTACATGTGTGAAGAAGAGAGGCAGGGAGGGCTCCAGAGGTGTCTGAGGAGTTGAGGTAAGGGGCATTTAATAAACGGAGATGTCAAATAGCATTCCTATTTGGAAAAACTGTGAAACATGCTAAGCGGATTCACAGATGATTCTAAATTGGGAGGCGTTAGGGAGAGCATTAAAAAGCAAATAAAAGACAAGGTCAGAAGAAATGAAAGGATGAGATGCAGGGAGAAATATGCTTCCCGCATCTGGAATAAGGGACTGCAAATGCGGACCCACAAGAGAGGCAACGAGTTCGGCACAGTGAGAGCACGGCCACACGTGACGGCCGCCCCAAACGCTCCCTCTATAAATAGGAGGCTAAAAGCTTCTAAAAGCACACTTACGACCCGAGTCTTTTGTGTGGTTTCTATATATTTTGAGTTCATGAATTCATAAATATGTAGGGAAACCACAAGAAACTTACTTTTTTAAAATGGGAATAGTTAGATCAAACACTGGATGACAAAGACTGCCTCTTCTTTTCCTCCCCTTCAATGTAATAGCTACCTGTTTGAGAGGCCTGCTCTCCACAGAAACGGAGCAAGTCTGCAGGACGGGACGTTCAAGACGGCCTCCACAGTCAGTACCAATCCCCTGCTCATGCCCTCAAGCTCCCTGCCATCGAGGGGCCTGTGACTCAGAGCGACCCTGTAAGACCAAGAACTACCCCGGGGTGTGTGGGTGTGTGTGTGTGTGGGGGGGGTGTTTACAAGACTGTTTTGAATGGGAGTTGAAAGTCTCATCTTTCACCCACTGAGCGGCTGGTGGTTTCGACATGCTGACCAATGCCTGTCTCCCCATACCACCAGGACTCTGCCAGCCCTCAGCCTAGTCAGATCACAATCGGGTCAGTCACGTGCACAACCGAGACCCCGCCTTTGGTAGTGTGCTGATGCTCTGGACGGGTTTACGTTTGCGCCTATGTAGGTTCATAAAGCTCGTGGGAAGTCATAGCATGTATTAGCAGATAAATTGCTTTTATGTATCCAGTCCAACAAACCATTCCACACCATGTGAATGACTTAAAGGTGCCCTGGTGGCACTGTTGGGTAGCACCGGGCTGCTGACTTACAAGGTCGGGGGTTCAACCCAAGCTGCTCCTTGGGGGAAAGAGGATTTAAGGTCTTGTACAACCCTAGGGTGGCGATGCGCCAAAACTGACTTGATAGCAGTGAGGTTAGTTCTGGTTGCTGATTTACTTATTTGTATAGTAAACTGAGTAGACAATTTTCAAATACTGATGCAACTAGAGTATGCTTACAAATCAACTCGAACTTTAAAAAGAAACTCTTCAGCCATCTGGAAGAGGCACTTCCTGACTCTCTCTAGGAAGCTGCAGCCGACAAAAACCTTCACGAAAACAGCTTAAGACAAAGGTCAGCATGTAACCAACCGCCTGTGACAGTAATACCTCCAAAGGACCCCCCAGACAACCTGATGGCTTTGCTGCCTACAAACTCTTTCCTTCGTACAATTTGGGGATAACTTGGGCGTGCTACCTAAATTTTCATTTAGCCACCCAGGTTGACGGTGAAACACTTTAGTTAGAACTCAATCAATGCCAGGCTCCTGGAATCATAGCTGTGACCACAGGCCGGGAGCAGAGCTGCCCTGGCCGCCGAGGCAGATGAACACACCTTTCTCTTGGAGGCTGAGTCTCAAGGGCCCATCTTCTGGCTGGCACCCAGACACTGAACCAGTGCATCTCCAGGCTCATTTCAAAAACAGCCTCAACATTCCCACTTTTTTTGTGTGTCCTTCTGAGTCTGTCTGTCTGTGTCCGGTATCATGTCAGAAAAGTATTGTTCTATGAACTTGAGAGGTTTGAGGATGAGAAAAAAAACAAGGGAAGCTCATATTCTCTATACATGGGAGGCCACTCAAACCTATCACTAATACCTGAAGTCTGACCCTTCCTAATAGCATTGAGATCATCTAGTTGACCTTTCAAACCACAAGGAACCAAACCTGTCCAGCACCAGGGGCTCTACGTTAGGGATGGAGAGTGAAGACCAGAACCATCAGGGAACTCTCGTCGGTATGCTTTTGATTCAGGCAAAGGCAAACACCTTGGCAATCTGGTAAGGAGTAAAAATGACAATGGATTGCTAACAATCAAAGATGGTTCAAGGCGTAGAAGTCAGTATGGTCTCCTCAGATCTGAGGGGAGAAGCATCCAAGAGCTAAGCAAAGCAGATGATGCATCCCCAAAGGGTGGGATTGATCCCTTCCTCAGGAGGAGGCAGTGTCTGAAAGAAGTTCTGCTTCTGAACCCAGGAGAGACAAGTGATGAACTGCTGGTGTAGATCATGAGGAGGCAAATGACATCATTGTCTTGACCAATGAAAGAAACTGCCTCGTAGGTCGACCCTGCTTAATGACAATGGAGTGGAATCAGCCCCCTCAGGGACTGCTCGTAGGGATGAGGCCATTTTATACATGCAACCAGTCAATCCCTCGGAAAAGACAATGAGGGGCAAGAAAAAAGAAAACCCAACGTGTGTGGTTGCCTCATACCTGCTTCGACTTTTGTCCACAGGAAAGATTCGAATAGACTTGTCAAAACTAGCGGATACAAACTCCTTTCCAGTAGGCGAGTAATCCACATCAAGCACTGCAGACACGTGATCCATATGCACCATCAGGGGCGTGTCCAGTGCCCGCATGTCAAAAGTATAGAGGCTGTAAAAGAATGTCAAATTGCTTATCCAAAATCCTAGGGTTAAGTTATATGTAGAGCTAAGAGTCACTAGTCAAAATATGATCCATTAGCTAATTAAAATATGTAGGACTCAATTCTTCAGGAGGGAGGACAGATGAGAAAAAGGGGAAAATGCCATCAGCTTCTGTTCCATAAGGACACACACACACACACACACACACACACACACACACACACACTTTCCTACAAGCACAAGTCTCACTGCAGAACAGAAAGGGAATTTTAAGAGTTCACAGAGTACCAAATTTACCTTTAATCTCATTACACAGGGAAACTTAGTGTAACGTCTTCTAACCTTTTATACTATTCTACTGGACATTTATATATGTCATTTAATAATCTTTGAGAAGATTTTAATGGCATCATAACCATATATGGATTAACTGGTTTCTCATTTTTGAAAGCTTCCAACCACTTATTATACCGATAATAAATAATACTTGAAAATTTCAACATTCAGTCTTCATTGAATGGGGGATTCAATGCTATCCAAGCAGATTCCCACAAAGGGTTATTTATAGGGTGACTAACTTCAGTGACAGGAGCGTGTGAAGGCTTGACTCCAAATCACTGTCCCACAGAGCTGTGCCAGTCTGCAGTGCCACCTGTGACAGAGGACCATCAGCAAGGGTGCTCAAAGGAAGGCATTCATTTTAGAAAAACACACTTGAACACAACCAGAGAATTAATGGCTTGAGCGGTTTCGAGGTTAAAAACCTGAGTCGCCAGCAAAGAGAACAGGGTTCTAGGGACGTCAACATGGACCACGGGCAGCAGTACTGCGCCACTGTGACTAAATTCCTAATTACAAAAGACTTCAAGACTACCTAAGAACAAGGGAGTATGAAATTTGAGAAACAAAATTTAGTTAAATTCTCTAAAGATATGCATGAATTATGGGAGGAAATGCTAATTTTGTAGTGGCTCAAGGTTAACATGACTAGTAGAGTCAGACTTAACACCATAAGGCACTGAGAAGGGCACATAACGTTTATGGAATGCTTGCCCAAAACGCGTAACTTCCAATATAATCGTGGGGTACAATCAGATAATCCACAGTAAGGACACCCCCCAAAAAAACCCTGATGAGTCCTCTTCCAAAGGACCAAGCTTACAGGAGAGAAGAGGTGGCCCAGCTGCTGACTGAGCAGACCAAGGAGCCGTGGCAGGGAGACTCAACATCGCAGCTTACAATGGCTTTCAGAGCCAACGACAGCAGAGGGGGACTGGCGGGGAATCAAGCCTGCAGTTTAGTTGACAGCACTGTCCACCCCACCACCCCATGTTAATCTGCTGGCTTTACAAATGATACTGTGGCTATGTGACATGCTACATTGTAATTATATAACTTATGTAATTTTATAGTACTATTTTTGCAGCTTGCCAGTCCATCTAAAATTATTTCAAATGCAAATGTTTTGAAAACCTGACACTTGGAGTATTTCTACTACCATGGCTACAAAAAGTCACTGATGCTAATGATGCAATATCCCAAGTGCCATGGAATGCTCATCAAAACCTAAAGCACTATTCCCTCTGATCACCTCCCACCAGAGCCCAGGGCTGTCATCTGAGGGCACAGTGATATCGAGTGTTCCCTTTCTGAGCTGACAGCTGCTTCACAGACCTTGGTGGCAGGAGTGGTTTCCCTTTTTTTTTTTTTTAAAGCAAATTTTAATTTTTAGTAAACTGTATTATTTCTGCTTGAAAAAAGGGAAAATAATTTTCTCAAATCCCAGGGGAATCCATTATTTGGGGACAACAAAACAATTGAGGATGTTTACATAAACCAAGTATTGCATGACAGCACTCTTTAGTGATCATTTATTCCAACTCTCTTAGATACTAAAACCAGGATACACACTGGCTTGTTCACCTTTCTTCAGCAGTTACTGGTTGGGTCTAGACTTGAAGTTAGGGTCTTTAATCCAGAATCGTTAGCATATTTAAATTGTACTAAAAATATTTACAATCAGAAAAACGTAAAACCACGGCAAGTGACTTCTAAGGATGAGCAAATACAGCACTCCAACAGTCTCACTTTTTACAAGGAATATATGGCTTATATTTCAGGAGCCACATCCAATTCTTGCCAAAGCAAGAAATGAGGAATCCCACGGCTACTCTCTGAAAAGACACCTTTCTGTATGAGTGATTAAAATATATTAAAAGAAGGGGGAAAAAGAGGCACTATGAAAGGTGCAGCTGTCAAAGTCAGGCTGCCCCACGGGGTCTCCTCCGCCTCCACCCCAGGCCCAGCATCTGATCTCGATGATACTAGACTCCTTGGCGCACATTTCAGGAGCCTTAGTGAGATGGGTGGGTACAATGGACATGCTTTCATGGCCTGTAACAGAAACAGTGTCACAATCTCAAAGTGTTAATACAGCTTCAATTCTTTTGGTTTGGCTTAAGAGTCTACCTGAACTTTTAACTACCAAATCAGTCTAAGTAAATGCTTCTAACTGGTACTGCTAAAGCATCAGGTAACAGGTGACAGCTGTGAGGAAATATTACTACTATTTATTCTTCCAAGTCACTATGATGGAAAGAACAAAGAATATAAAAATAAGATCTACAGTGCAAGCCACCAACAAACTTTCACTATCTCAAAAAACAAGTATTAAGTTTCTACCATAGGAATTGGGGGGAGGGGTGGAGAATCTACGGCATACACAGTAATACAAGAAATACTTTGCATAAAAAGGAAAAAACAGGAATAAGAAGCTCTTTCCCTCACTTGGAGATTAGTCTTCCTGGGTAACAGAGGTTCTATCTAACTTATAAGGATATTGAAAACATCAAATAAGATCATCGACGCTAACCACTTCAGCAAGTTATCTGTGAGGCTTTCAAACAACATTTGTGCAAAACTCCCACCATCTTAATTTCATTATTCCATGAATCTCTGAAGCCCCTTCATATATCAGGAATCATAAAATTGCATTTAGGTCAAGAATGTGAGGCTGCTAAGTAAGATCATTTTATCTGCAAATATTACACTATAAACATAAACTCCATGTTTCCCTTTTGTCTTTCTAAAGTAATATTAACAATGGATGCCATAATTCCATTGAGTTTCAGATACATGCCAGACTACAAATTCTGCATGGAAACATATGATTCAGGGTTTCAGGGACCAGCTAACTCCTTTGAGAAGAGCTAGACTTAAACCTTTTTGACTTGAAGGGTCATAGGACCACTGTGGTAAATTCTCAACTTTGCTGCAACAGTACAAAAGCAGTCGTATTCAGTATCTAAATGCTGTGGCTAAATGACAAAACTTTATCTATAAAAACACTCATCTGCAAATTTGGTAGATGCTATGAGAGCAAAGAATCTTCGTCTAACTCTCCCTCAATTGAGAATTAAAAAAAAAATCAAATGATTGTTTTTAATGTACACAGGAAGGCATACTACTCAGTAAAGCATATTTCATTACTAAAATACATGCAATCGAGTCATTACTGATACAAAGTTTTAAGAAAAAAAGAACTTACTTATAATCTTCATTGGCTGCGGTAAAAACAAAAGCTTCCATAGGGTTCCAACAGATTGTATTTGTTCTCATATCTAAAATAACCTGCAACACAACATCCAAGATCCCATTACCACAAAAGGAATGACCTCTCCAGTGTAAGCATTTCCCATTTTAGTTCCTTTGCTTCTTTTTTTCTTGACTTAAGCAGTATTTCGGAAACACCCATTTTACGCAGCATTCCCCTTAATAAAGGGGAAAATCTATCTACCCATGTGAAACCTAAACCAAACTCACTGCTGTCTGACCTCCCTCCTGGGCAGAGCAGAACTGCCTGGCAGTTTCCAAGGCTGCAATCTGTACAGACACAGACCATCACATCTCTCTCTCAGAGGAGGGCCAGCGAGTTCTAAGCGCCGACCTTTCGATTAGCAGACCACTAAGCCACCAGGGCTCCTTGGCTACATACACCCGGGCAGAGTGTGGGTATTAAAATGCAGCGTCCCTTGATCTCAAATAACCCAGCAGTTTAGTTAGAACAATGAGACATACGTGAAAATAACCAAACACAATACAATGATTAACTATCAAATCAATGATGAATGGTGTGGGAGAGCTCAAGGTCAGAGTCGAGAAGAAACCAGTGCCATCAGTCGATTCCAATTCATCGCCACCCCATCTGGGGTTGCCGAGCCCACAAGCTTCCCGGGGGCGGCAGCCTCATCATTCCCTCCTGAACTGCCAGCCCTGCAGGGAGCAGTCCAACACCACATTCTCCCACGTGGCTGTGAGGAAGACCCGTCCATTACAGTATTTTCAACAGAGGGGACAGAACAATCTCCTGATTCTGTCCAGGAGTTCTTGGCCTGCTGCATGCCAAGAGCAGCATCCCAAATCTCACCCCCTTCCCCACTTCTGAAAGTCTCCTTTCTAGTCCACTGCATTTCATAGGGAAACAACACCCAAAGTGTAGCAGATAGAACAGAACACAACAGAACACCGCACTACCTAATGATCTCTATTCTGATCATGATGGCCTGTTAGGCAACAACACTGTCTTATCATGGCAACCGTACAGAATGGCTATACACTGTTATCAGCCTGATCACATTGGGTATGGCTTTGGTTTTACTAAAACAAATAAATCAGTGGAATGCAAACTGTGACCAAATTCTGCAGGGTCTTGAAAGCCAGGTTACAGTTCTTTACTTCAACTTAAGAGTAAGGGACATCACTAAAAGTAGAGACAGGGAAGGGGCCAGGGACCAATCCCAGTTTACTAAACTCACATTCATGTTACCTCTCTGCTAAAGGCTCTGTCCACTTGATCCTTGGCTGTGCTCTAGGCACTGGGCTGCTAATGGCAAGGTTTGGCAGTTCAGCACCACCAGCTGCTCTGTGAGACAGATGACGCTGCCTAGTCCCTTAATGATGCAGTCTCAAAAACCCTACAGCAGTGGTTCTCAACCTGCGGGTCAAATGACCTTTTCACAGGGCTCGCCCGCTTCATAACAAAACCAAAATTACAGGTATGAATAGCAACAAAAATAATTTTATGATTGGGAGGTCACACTGGATGAAAAGGGTCGTGGCATTAGCAAGGTTGAGAAACACTGCCCTACAGGGGCACTCCGAGGGGGAAATAACATGATGGCAGTGGGTTTAAAAAACAACAACACGCAAATGTTTGTTTTATGTGTTTCTGTTTGGGGACAAAGTTTCTCTAACACATGTATCTTCTCCATAAAGCACATGCCAGGATCTTGAGTGTAAGAACACTACAATAGCACTTCAGCACACTGAGGGACCACTTTAAACAGCAAAATCAGCCCTCTCCCCACCCCTCTCCTGACACAAACACACAAAGAAAAACATGGAAACCATGAGCCCAGATTATGGCAATGACATCTGATGACAGTATGAACCAAGAACCACAGGCAGAGGTCACCTTGTTTGCCCCTAGTTGGGAATGTGTGTTGGGGACTAACTTCCCACAGCTTTATGTATGTTCATAAACAACTGTGAAAACACCAGGTAGTGATTTGGGGGGTTATACATAAACTTTAGGGACGTGAGTATTGGCAAGTGCATCATGTTTTATTCTCATCATTGTGATATAAGGTATTTATTACTATCACCATTTCACAGGGCAAACCTAGGTAAAGTTACCTGCTTATGGCTTAAGAGCAAAGCTTGTGCTGGATACTACTATACCACGAGTGAAAGGACAAAAAATGGATATTTGGAAAGATCATTCCTATTTACTGGTCTTACGCTTCAATGAATGTAGTCTACTTCTATTTCTAGAAGACTCTTTTTAAAAGATTACATTTTATAAAAATGATTTAAGAAGGGGCTGAGCCCTGGTGGCGTAGTGGTTGTGCGCGGGACCGCAGCCCACTGGGTTGGCGGTTCAAATCCAGCAGCAAGGCTGGGCCTCCTACTCCCACCACCAGAGGGCAATGACGCCCCCCACCAAAAAAAAAAAAAAAGAATAAAAATGATTTAAGAACAGCAAACACAGGTAGTACAAGTAATTATTTTACATGAGGACGATACCAATGGGCTCTTGCCCTCCTGTGTCTCACAATGCTCGTTACTGAAACTGGACCCTTCACGTACTGTCCTTTACAACGGATCTACTGTCTACGAACCGCTCTGCTCTCCCTCTGAGTGTCAGCACCTCACTGTGCTAGCGTCCACAGATCTCAGTCCTGGAACAATCTAATAACTATTGGGAAATATGTCACCGGAACAGGACAGCGCTTGTCTAAACAAAACGTCAAAACTAGTAACCATTGGAAGGTAACTAAACAAATAACACTATCTACATTAGTTATAAAACTTTCTGGGATAAGACAAATCATGAGAATCTCAAGTATGACTATAGCTAAGTAAAATGAAATAGTAATTTTTAACAAGGAAGTACTAGCTGGAATTTAATGAAATTTACCATGGAAGACACAAAGGCGAGTAGGACTTAGTACCTGGTGGACACTGATGGTGTGTTTAAATGGGACCCCATGGAAGCCGAGAGAATGCTATTGTTATCACTTAGGCTTCGGAAGATCATCTCTGGGGGGAAAAATAAGTCTAAGGGTATATTTGCCCTATTTGCATTTAACTCTGATGTATAGATTAACTTATTAATAATTAAGACAAAATTAAAACTTACCTTTTTCAGAGGAGTAGCTTGTCTCATATCGTATAATACTATATTTCTGTCAGAAGCACAACTTCCCAAGAGAAATGTCTATAAATAAATGTAACAGTCACCATTAAAGCTAGGCTTGGGAATGACCCCTTTCCAGTCAGAGCACACTGACTGACTCTCAGGCTCATGCTACATCGAAAAATTGTACCATATAAGTCTGTTGTAAGAAGAGAAGAAGCCAATCATAATCTCGGTATCTTAAGCATTTTCACTGTTAAACCCAAATTTCGTAATGTTCAATGTCTGTATGATAATGTATAGATGCTAGCATATTCTAATCTACAAAGAAATATATTTTACTTGTTTTGTTTTCCGTTTAGCTCTTCTTCGCTTATTTTTTTAGGATAAAATTTTAGAAGTGGCATTACTGAATCAAAAGTATGAACTTTTGTGTGGTCCTTGATAGTTAATATTTGTATGACAGCACTTCTTAGTTACGTAAATTTACTGCTTTAATCACTAATAGTTCCTCATGCTTGCTAATGCTCTTTAAGAACTTTGGCTTGAAAAAAAAAAAAGGACTGGCTTGCCCTTTGTCTAATCCTTTCAAGATGCTTCAAATATTTGTATGTCACTTATAAATGAGCATATCCCTAAATAACCCTTGGTGAGTGAGGCACGGAAATAAGCATTGCCCCTACCAGCAGAGCCCGGAGCCCTGCCCTGCTTAGCACTCTTCTCCTCACTTAAGGGTCCTGACACTCAACTGTAGGTTTCTGCCTATGTAGCTTCCCCTTCCTAGCGGAGCAGCAACAAGGAGAGGTCTGAGAGGGCTTCTAAGGGCTCATGGGAAAAGTCCATCACCTTTTAATTCCATATTACCATAATCTTTTGTAACTCCTCATATTTACTACAGTGGGTGTCCAGGGAACTCCTACTCCATGTTTGGACACATTTAAATAAGGCCTTAAAGGGCTCATGCTACTGCAGCCCCTTTGTTAGCCCTGTCCCAAACCTGCTTGTTCTAATCACTGCCTGAGTTTTGGCTTCTTACTTTGTCACCTTATAGTCTGACCAAATTCCATTTGTAGAAACAAAATCTGAGCAAAGCACAAAATGTCACCGTGAGCAAAAGCTGACCTCCACATTGGAAAATACAGCAATACTCGGCACAGACTTATGGTTTAACTCAAACACTAGGCTCACAATTTAACAGCAAATCAAAGTATTAATGATTAGAGGAAAGAAGCACACTGACCACAGAAATATGCCCTCTTCATTGTGTTTAAGACAGGACATGAGACATACTATACTTTTCAGACCAGAAGACACACTCCCCATCTCCCACAAAAGTGGGGGGGGGGGGGAAATGAGGATGCATCTTTATCGTCCCAAGGTGTGGTACCCCAGAACATTTTAGTACTGGTAGAAGAACATTACACTGGTACTATTTGGTTCAGAATACTTTTTTCTTGATTTCCTGCTCTAAAATATGGGTGTGTCTTATGGTCCGAAAAATACGGTCTATATCGTTTTTGTTTGCACTACTAAGTCAGTTCTTATGGTTAAAAACAAAAACCCACAGCTGTTCAAATCGGCTCTGACACTGCCCAGTCTGAACAACATGGTCACTAGGTCTCCTTTAACTCAGGATTTTAGAGATGGACAACAGTTCTTCTGTCACAGGTGCTCATCAAAGCCGAGACTCAAAGGATGCTCTTAGTGAAGGAAGAGTCAGTATTTATTCCTTTTGCGTGTTTTTTAAAAAATTGTAGTAACATTACCAACTTGGCTTTGTTTAGCACTTTAAAAAATGTTCACATATATTATCACATTTTACACTTACAACAAACCTATGAAGTAGAGTGAGAGGCCAAATGAATCTCATTTAAAACATAAAGTAGCGAATATAGAGGAAAACCGATGCATACAAAAGTCAGTGCAAAGACATGGTGGCAGGAAATTCAAATTCAGCTCGTTTCTAATTTCGGAGGACACAGAGCTGTTTGTACCCTACGTATGTCGTCTTGCCCCTGCTCTGCAATCTGCCCTTCCTGCAATGGGTAAGTGCTGGGTTCTAACAGCAAGGTCAGCAAGTCCAACCCACCAGCTGCTCTACGGTCGAGTTGAGACGAAGCTGTCTTACAAAGATTCGCCGCCTTGGAAACCCACGTAGGGTTGCGATGCGTTTAAATGCACGCAGTGACCTCGGGCTTGTTTAGTTTTTGTGAACCACCAAGAGAGACACAGGGGAAGGGAGATGGGAGTAAGGAAGACCCCTGTATATAAGAAATGGATCCTCTAGACCAGCGATCAGCAACTTCTACAAAGAGAGAGGCACTAAGTGTTTTAGGACTTGTGGCCATAAGGCCTCTTATCTTCCTTTACTTAATGCTGCCACCGTAATGCAAAAATAGCTAGAGACGAAACGTAAGCAGATAGCCATGGCTGTATTCCAACAAAACTTTTGTTTGCAAAAAGCAGGCAGCCAGCCAGACCTGGCTCACGAGCCCGTCTGCCAGCCTCTGCCTTAGCCATGTAGCCTCTCCAAGGAGCACAGGGAGGTAAGTTCTGGGAGTAGAGGAATGTCTTCTGACTTCTCAGCAGCACCTTCAGTCCCAACTCGCCTCCCCCAGGAAGCAGCTTAGTTTTCAATACTTTCTATGAACAAAGCTTCTACCCTGCTTCTTTGACTTCTCCTTGCCTTGTGGGAATGTTCAGCTCTCACAAATCAGGATATTTGCTTTTATTCTATTATCTTAGAGACATCAACACAACAGTCTTCTAAAAAATCCTAAAATCAGCTTACAGAAGAGGACTTCAAAAAGTTCACGGAAGTATTCTGTTTTTCCATAGCTTTCTGAAACCCCCATTTTCTAGGCAATAACTTCCTTTCCTTTCTGCAAGAAAAGGTGTCTCTACTAAGTTCTTTGGTCAATGAACCCACTTATCACTATCTTACTTAGAAAGAATTAGGAAAGGTCTGGAATCCAAAGGCTAGCTTAGCTTTCAGGGCAGCCTCCTTTGCTAAGCTTGGAACTCCGTAGACAATAACCTTTAAACCACTGCCAGAAACCTGACCTTGAATCATAGCAAACCTATAGGGCAGAGAAGTACTCCTTAGGTTTCCGAGACTATAAATCTCTAGGGGACAGACGGCCTCACCGTTCTCCTGTGGGGCTGCTGGAAGGTGGGAGACACTGACCTTGCGCGACTAGCCCGATGCTTAGACCACTGCACCCCTGGGCTTCTTCACATGAACCACGGGGTGCTCGTCTCCAACTCTTCCTCTAGACTAGTGGTTCTCAACCTTCCTAATGCCACGACCCTTTAAGACAGCTCCTCCTGTTGGGGTGACCCCCAACCACAAAATCATTTTTGTTGCTACTTCTTGCTAACTGTAACTTTGCTACTCTGAATCGGGCGACTGCTGTGAAAAGGGGTTGCAGCCCACAGGTTGGGACCTGTTGCTTTAGACTTAAGAGGAAACAGAAATTACATAAATACCTGTTATTATATATTATATAACTACATTTTATATATAATAGTAAAATACATCATCCAATACAATTGTGATTATTACAGAGCATGGGGCACACTATTATCACTGACCCCTTAAAAGGTTAAAAAAATTACATTCGTGAGCACTGAAGACATGGGTAAAAGGTAAACCATACAAACTTGCTTGAATTCTACTCCATGAAACACACACACACACACACACACACACACACACACACCCTCCTTGTATATAAGCCATATGCTTAACACGGATTTCCGGGACCAGAGGGTAAGCAAACGTGCTAAGATCTGACCAAAGGCATCAGGACCTCGTTTAAATCTAGAAGCTAATCAAATGCCAGAACGTGAATTGAGAAGATTCTCTTATCATACTACTTAAATGTTTCTTAAAGAGAGCTGAAATAACTAACTGAGGATACTTAAATAAATAGAATGTAATTTAAAAAAGAACAGTACCTCAATTGGGTTAAATTTAACACTACTTATACTGTCAAATCCCCAGGTCATTGAACAAATAGGACTGGTTCTTTGCTCATCCCAAATGTCCACTTGCTGTCCACATGTGGCAAAAACCGGTTCTCTCCAGTGGTGGTCAATTCCAGTATACACTGTCTTCAAAAGCACAGAGAGTGTTAGCAATGGGCCTGCTCATTATGACTGCAAATCTACAGAAGATATTTCAGTACACTTATAAGCATCACATTACTATTGAGACAATCAATCCCTGTTTACAAAATAACTTTCTTGAAGCATTTACCGAAGGAGAAAAGTAATAATAAAAGTAGCCTGGGAGAGACTTAAGTTCCAATACATTTCAATGAAGTGATTTGGGTATTGAGTACCAAAGGAATTTGCAAACCACTAATGAAGTGCAAAATAATTTCTAAAAACTTAGTTCCATGTTTGATACATGAAATCACATGTCCAGGTGGAACATATATAACCAGAGAAAAACTTGAAGGAAGGCACAAGATTGGGGGGGTGGAATGGATACTCATATTGCTGAAAGTAGAAAACAAAAACACAGCTTCAAAATTTGACACTATTCACTTGAAATGTGTGACTAATCAGCGCAGGATCAAATTCAAGCTGATCTTTGTACTAAAGGGTAGAAATTGTTTCATACAAAGCAGAGTTTCAAAGTGGTTAGACCTCCTGTAGAGAATTACTTGCCTTTCAACCAAGATATACTGAACCAGAAGCTACATTTTTTTGGTGGTGGTGGGGGGCATCACTGCCCTCTGGTGGGAGTAGGAGGCCCAGCCTTGCTCCTGGAGAGCTGCTGCTGGATTTCAACTGCCAACCCTGTGGAACGCAGTTATACACACAACCACTACATCACCAGAGCTCAGGCCCAGAATCTACATTTTTATAAAGTTTCGTATATGTACATAAGAATCACCTGGTCTCTTGCTAAAAAGAGACCAGATCTTGGTTCTGATTCAGTATTTCTGGGGTGGAATGGCAGAATTCTCTGCAGGGAATTGAATCAAGATGAAGCCCTATTGTAAATCAAATTAAAGGGTTATATTTCCTTAGCACCAAGTTTTTAACCCTGAGCAGCACCTACAGATTTCTAATAATTTTCTCTTATGAGAAATATAAATTTCCTACAATACAAATGAGTCCCCAATACTAGAGGTAGGGATAAGACTAAATATGTCATAATATTTTTGGAAGTTCTTAGGGAAAAGGCATTTTACCAGAATGAAATTAACTTTGTTTTAGGGATTTCTAACTATCTGTGAATTTAGATTTATCACATGCCCATATCCCATGCCACTGTCCCTTTAAGAATGTGTACACAACTTCTGGAAATCTAAACAGGAGAAATTTAGTATATTCTAATCAAAATGACAAAGTGATTTTAAAATGCATGCATTTTGTTTGAAAATTTAAATCTAATTTTAGTATTTTCTTTGCTTAATAGTATCAAGATGCAAGCTCTGTAAAACGTGGGCAACGCAAATGTTATGGATAATACTTAAGCTCTTACTAGACCACATAATCTGATCTGCAGAATAATTTGTAAAAAAAATGCAAATACGGGCTAAGCCCCGGTGGTGTAAGTGGTTGAGTGCGGAACTGCAACCCGCGGGCTTGGTGGTTCAAATTCAGCAGCGACTGGGTAGCGCCCACGACCACCAGAGGCAGTGATGCCCACAAAACAAAACAAAAACAAAATGCAAATACATCATATTTTTATATTTCTTCATTGCCTAAAAGATTTTCCTATCAAGTTAAATTCTCAGTTTTGAACACTATTGGACATCTCATTGCATCTTCTAGCTACAAACAGACCCAAACCTACAATTGTACAAGAAACATCCAAGAGCTATAGCTGCAATGGACCTCAATTTAAAAAACACTGCATAGGTAACTCAATAATTAGTCTAAAGTGTCTCTCCCTCTGCTTCCTGGTAGTAAAAACAACACTTCAAGTAATCTTAAGTGAAAGAGAAGATGTTTAACATGTTAAGGGTCCATAATTTTGTACCTTTCCTAATATTGTATGCAGAGGCTCTTCCTCTTCTCCATAGCCTGGTCCATCCATTTTCCACTGTTTCACAGTTTTGTCATCACCAATCTAGAAATAAGTGTTTCATTACGATTACAGTGAGAATGAATAACAGTTATAGATCATACACTTGCCACCACATACCTCAAATTAAAAGCAGTTATATGCCATCAAGCTGTGTGCCAAATAAACTACATAAAGCTGAAAGTAAAACAGTATGAACAAAGTAAAAGAACAGGCGAAGAATAAAGTTGAGTCATAAACATGGACAGAGAAAGTAAAGCAGTTGTTACCGTAGCTGAGCACAAAATCAAGGCAGTGGTCACAAATCACAGTCATTTAGACTACACGGCAGAGATTTTCTAAGGGGATGTGATTTTATCATCTCAAGGAAAACAACTGAAAGAACTTGTTGCTAATGATAAAATGTATGCTTTCAGGCAAAATACAAAAATTTTAGGAAACCTATATCCACCATCATGATCTGGACAGCTTTCCAACACTTAAAAGATTTCTAACAAGGCCATCAGCAATCTTAACAGATTTATTTATTTATGATACTATATACAATTAAACAGTGTTAACATTTAGAAGATCTCTAGATTTCATTGAATCAAGAGTTTCCATATGACCAATGCATGTTATTACAAAATTATACTGGAGTGAAAAAAGTATTCCAAGTGCAAGAGAGAACAAAGGATTTAATGGGGGAGTGGGGGAATTGTCCCAAAAGTCTGTAATTTTTTATTAGGTTAAAAATAATGGATGGAGGGCTGAGCCCCAGTGGCGTAGTGGTTGTGCGTGGGACTGTGGCCCACTGGGATGGAGGTTCAATTCCAGCTCCCAGGAGCAAAGGCTGGGCCTCCTACTCCCACCACCTGAGGGCAGTGATGCCTAAAAAAAAAAAAAAAAAAATGGATTGAAAATTTCCCAAACTTTTTGAAGCCCCCTTTATGTAAAACTTATTGATACAGTTTTAGATTTAGAACAGTTTCAGCCATTAAGAGGTAAACCATGTCGAGTACTGTATCAAAGAATATTCACAATGATCCAAATATGCTATCAAAGTGTACTTCCCCTTTTTAAGTACACATCTCTGTAAGATCAGACTCTTTCCTGGATGTAAACCACACTATATCCTGCACACCCAAGACTCCAGCTGTCTTCTATGAAGCCAGTCATGAAACAGATCAACAAAAATTTAAGGTGACTTCCATTGTCACATTGTTTTTTTACATCTAAATATTTCATTTTTCATAATAATATTTTCATGTTGCTAGCTAATAGGATTTTGTTAAGTATTTACAACTTTCTCACCTCAGTTTAAATTCCTAATACCTAATTTAAAATCAACAGATTAATAGAATCCCTTTGTCAGGGCCTTCAAATTTTCTAAGTGTAAAAGGGTTCTGAGAACATAGAAGAATTGCTGTGTTGGCTTACAAAGATCTACAACGCAAGCAGTGTTAGAACTGAAAGAGTAGGATGCTAGGACTTTAACTTTCTATTTTTTACATGTTCAGTCCTAAAATGTTTTGTCTTCCTTCTGAAGCATACTTTATGTCGTTCTCAGATGATACTTTCCTCCTGTGATACTAAGTTCACGCATAGACTTCTATCAGAGTTGATCCACTTCCCAGGACATTCTCAACAGTCCTTCCGGGACATCTTTGTGCTTTGACGTTTCTTCTCTTCACCACGTCACAATGAAAAGCTATCACAGTTAAAATCAAGGAACTGTGTTGATGTCATGTTTAGCTCTAACACCCCACCCCCACCCCCCAGTTTCAGACCTGTGTCTATAAAGGTCTGAAAGCCTAATTCCAATAGCTCACTGACAGTCCCACTGCCACCGTTTATCCACCCCAACCCCAATTTCCTCTAATGGTGCCGGTCCTTCTAGCGTCTGTGTTTCTGTCACAGGAACCACCATCTCAGTAGTTAACAAGCTTGTCAAACTTTGAAAATGCTTCTAAACACGACCACTTTTCTTTTTCTCTGCCCTGGTGCCGCGTTTTACTATTGCCTACTCAGACTACGCCAACAGATTATTCTCCAAGCTGGTCGTTCCCTGCCATGAAATGCCACGAAGTACAGCTGAGATTGTCACTCACACTTCAGTAAACCTTCAAAAGATTTTCAACTTCCCATCAAAGTATCTATTTCTCATCCTAGCACTGAAAACCTTAGCCAAACTATCTTTTTTTTTTTTTTTTTGGGGGGGGGGCGGGCATCACTGCTCTCTGGTGGTGGGAGTAGGAGGCCCAGCCCCACTGCTGGAACTGAACCTCCGTCCCAGTGGGCCGCAGTCCTGTGCACAACCACTACGCCACCGGGGCTCAGCCCCAAACTATCTTTCTAGTCTGATCTCCTCATACTCTCGGAAGATTAGCTAAGTAATACGTTAAGTAATTAAAAAAGTAATTAGAGGGTGGGATTATATATGGATATGGACTCTTCAAGGTCAGGTTACTTTGTACCGAACAGCTCCAAAGGGCTGTGGGAGAAAAGAACCCAGATGATAATGCATTCAATTAGAGCAGTCTTATGTGGCTTACAAAATTTTAATGACTGAATAGGATTATACTTACAGTGAAAAAAGAAGACCCACAAAAGCGAGTGCATATTCCTCGTACAAAACCTTCATGTGCTTGTATTGTACGAATACAGTTTCTTTTCGTCAAGTTCCAGAGTCTAACCTATAACAAAGCAAAGTGAGGCACTCCAGGATTTATAAGTGGAAAATATTTAGACACAGAAGTATTACATTCTAAGAAAAAGATAGTCAACACTAAGCAGACTATGAATAACTCTACTAGGCAGCTGAAAACAAGCGAGGTTGGATTACAATAATGTAATGCATACGGATAAGTGTATCAACAAGCAGAAAATCCAATCTGTTACTTTGTCGCGTCTAGCTTGAAGCACTTCTTTCAAACTCTAGAGTGGGAAATTATCCGGCTACATCAATAACACCCTCTGTGAGACGAAGCTCACACTTAAATACCTTCATTGCAAGGATAATTTCTTACTGTATGTACTGTCAAAATTGAGCCTCAGGTTTTGCATTTTTCAGTTTCCTGGGATGAGTGAAGAAACCACTTAAGTTACTATTTCAAATAGAAATTTGTCTTGAGGATTATAAGGAACTCAAATATAGAAAGACTAAAGTCAGAGTAAACCCTAGACTAAAAACTCCAAGCCAAAGGAACTAAAAACCAAAGGGAAAACAAATGCAATAAAACAAATATTGTTTTTAAGAGCTCAGTGTGTAAAGTGACACTTGCCTCTCCGTCACACGCCCCAGAAAGGACAGTAGCCAGGCTCTTCGGATGCTTCGCCAGGCAATTGACTCCATCTCGGTGGCCATCCAGGGAAGCAAGGAATGGTTTTGCAAACACCCGTTCCAGTTTGGTAGCATTTAAAGCTCTTACGTATTCTCGAGGAACCTCAAAAGGATGCAAGGCAGGATCATAATTTCTTGGAACTGAAAGAAGGAGGATACCTCTTAATAACTCATCTCCTTCATTCCCTATGGTTTTGCCTAGCTAATCAATTCATTCTGCATCAGCCTTTTATTAGAGCCAGTTCTATGCCTAGTGCTAAAAGGAATATGAAAGTAAAAGATCTACCACCCCGGGCACCTTTTTCAAACATTACTTGAAATGCATGTTTTGTGAAATAATGAGATGTGCAGTATAGATGGCTTCTCCTTTTGTACGTCCTGATGACACCACTAGCCAGTAGTCTGTACTGTCTAGGACAAAGCCAAACTCAGTTCTGCTGTGCAGTCTACGGTCACCGTGAGTCAGAACTGACTCGAAGGTACTGAGTTCTCAGCTAGTAACTTAGTCATTTTAGCTCACTTGGGACTTCTGTGATTCTACCCCATTTGGTGACAGCCAAACTGTCGTCAGATGAATCAAACTGAAAGATACCTTTGTGTGTGTGTGTGTACTTTTCTTTTAAAAAAAGTATTTTATTGGGGGCTCGTACAACACTTATCACAATCCATATATACATCCATTGTATGTCAATCGTGTTTACACATTTGTTGTTCTCATCATTCTCAAAACATTTGCTTTCTACTTCAAGATAGATCTTGAAAGTATTTTTTGACAATTAATGTGACAATTTCTCTTCAAATTGTCATTCTCTACAGAGCAGACCATATGCTTTTCTAATTCCAAATGGCCAATACTAGTCAATTTTAGCTCACTAATGTCTAGAATGCCAACCTTTATGTGTACTGGTTCATTTTTTTTTCATTTTAAACAAAGATTTTATTGGCACATAATCCATATAACATGCAATTCAACAGTTATGAGTGTTATGATCATTACCACAGACAATTTTGGAACATTTTCTTCTTTCTTGTTCTTGTTAACTCTCTATTCCCCCAACTTCCTCTGCCATACTACCAGGAAACTATTAGTTCAGTTATTGTCTCTAACAATGTACCTATACTAGATTTTGTATACAGAAAAACATGCAAAAACAATAAGAGATGAAAGCAAAAACATACCAAAAAAACCTAACAACAATAATAAAATAAAGCAGAGGCAACCCTCAATAGAAAAAGAAGTAGAAAAGATGAAAAAACCTGGACCAAATTTAAAATGGGTAAAAAGAGACATCAAATAACAAGGTGTTAAATCGTTGCATTTTCAACGATTCTCTTTGCAATGTCCTCTGCAAGGCTCTTCATATTCCTCATCCTTTTTACATGTCACTCTCATAATTCAAAACTCGAGACTGTTCTTGGTAGTAGTATTCCTCTCTTTTGGTTTTGGACCCATGAGGAACAAGAAATTTTGACCTAGTCTCTTCCCCTTGAGATATGTGTGAGGCAGCTTCAAAACGTTCACTGAAAAATCTCATTATGTCCAAATTCCATCTTGCATGAATCTTTTTAAAAAAATCATTTTATTGGGCACTCATACAACTCTTAGCACAATCCATAAATCCATCCATTGTATGCAAAGTATATTTGTACACTTGTTGCCATCATCATTCTCAAAACATTTTCTTTCCACTTAAGCCCCTGGTATTCTCTCCTCTTATTTTCCCTCTGCCCCCTGCTCCCCCAACCCTCATGAACCCTTGATAATTGATAAATTATTATTATTTGGCATATCTTTAAAAAATCACTTTATTGGGGCTCATACAACACTTATTGTGAACAATACATAGATCAGTTGTATGCAGGCCACATTTGCTGCCATCATCATTCTCAAAACATCCTGCTTCTACTTAGGCCTCCAATATCAGCTCCTCACATTTCCCCTCCCTCCCCAATCCCCTCTCCAAGTTATTATGAACTCAGTAATTTACAAATTATCACTATTTGGTCATATTGTACACTCTCTGATGTCTCCCTTCACCCACTTCCCTGTTGTTTGTATCTCAGGAAGGAGGCCATATGTAGATCTTTGTAATCAGTTCCCTCTTTCTATACCACCCTCCTGGTATTGCCTCTTTCACCACTGGTCCTGATGGGATCGTCTGTCCTGGATTCTCCATGTTTCCCTCTCCTATCTGTACCAGTGTACATCCTCTGGTTTATTTTTTAAGTTGGAAAAGATATTCTAACCAGGTCTCAGATTTGTACAATACCACAATGAAGGGATGGCAGGTCTATTGCAATCTGGTCTAGCCAAATTTGTAAGGGAGAATTGGAATCATGATGGGGGCAGGGGGGAAAGGGTATGTTCGTGAGTGAGAGGAAGCATTTAAGAACTAGAGGAAAGTTGCATATTTTGTCCTTGCTACACTGTACCCTGATTGGCTCCTCTCCTGCCCACCACTTTTCTGTAAGCAGATGTGGCTTCATCTACAGATGAAGTGAGTCCACGCCTTGGCAGGTTCATGGTGGCTAATGCTGTATCTGTTACCTAGGAACCATGTAAAACGAGGAATGGGTTGCAATAGACCTGCCATCCCATCATTGTGGTATTGTACAAATCTGAGACCTGGTTAGAATATCTTTTCCAGCTGAGCCCCTGGTTAGAATATCTTTTCCAGCTGAGCCCCGGTGGTGTTAAGTGGTTGAGTGCAGGACTGCCGCCCACGGGCTTGGTGGTTCAAATCCAGTGGCGGCTCTCAGGTGCAGCACGGGGTAGCTCCCACGACCACCAGAGGCAGTGATGCCCCAAAAAACAAAGAAAACAAAGAATATCTTTTCCAACTTAAAGAACAAACCCACTGCCGTTGAGTCAATTCTGGCTCATGGTCAAACGATAACTTTGTGTAGAAATGCCCCTTTGGGTTTCTAAGGCTATAGATCTGTACAGAAACAGAAACCCTCATCTTTCTCCTATGCAGTGCTTGGTGGGTTCGAACCGCTGACTTACTGATTATCAGTCCAATGTTATCCGCCCAATGTGTAACTATGCCACCAGGACTCTTTTTTGACAATAATTAAAAGTAAACATTGAAGTAATTGAAATTAAAAAATTTTAATTACCTTACCACGATTAAATGGGGACTTTTAAAAACCACTTATCACAGTTCTCCTTAATTCATTGTACAAGGAGGCTTTAAAAGATTCGTGCAATTCCATGACGCTCACCTTCCAGACACGATCACTGAAGACAAATGTGTGCATACGCAATAGTGGTGAAGAAAGCTGATGGTGCCCGGCTATCAAAAGATGTAGCCTCTGGGGTCTTAAAGGCTTGAAGGTAAACAAGCAGCCATCTGGCTCAGAAGCAACAAAGCCCACATGGACGAAGCACACCAGCCTGTGCGACCACGAGGCATCAAAGAATTAAAAATTATATCGTTATAAATGAGGGGGAGTACAGATTGAAGACCCAAAGCCCATCTGGGTTTGGACTGGTGCTGGACCATGCAGGGCTTCGTTCGGTTGGGCATGAGATCCCGATGGGGCGGAGCTGACTCCAGGGCACCGAACAGCAGCAACATCATTTCGCTCAATCCCCTCAGAACACAGGCCTGGCGATCTGCTTCCCAGAGGCCACAGCCTTGAAAATCCCAGCGAGCAGGTGGGTTTCCCACATTAGGGGGCTGCCACGAGTTGGATCAGCTTGCTCCTAACATCATTTCCCATAAGGCTCAAGTTAGGAAGTCAGCGTCAATCGATTATGTAAAAATATTTTAAGATGGGCTGAGCCCCGGTGGCGTAGTGGTTGTGCGCGGGACTGTGGCCCACTGGGATGGAGGTTCAAATCCAGCTCCACAGGAGCAAAGGCTGGGCCTCCTACTCCCACCGCCAGAGGGCAGTGATGCCCCCCCCCTAAAAATATTTTAAGATAAAGAGAGAGGGAGTGTCTAAAAGTTTGTGGGACAATGCTATCATCCCAATTCTTCTACACAACTTCCTGAAGTCCCCTCATGTAAACCACAGTACGTATGAACTGCCAGCCCCTTCAAACACACACTCCAATGGACAGCCTGCAGTACCCCTCTGAGTCTCTGATCTACAGAAGCATTTCCAGCTCCTTCTGGGCTTGTACACTCTGACCTCAAGCTAACTCACCTCTTCAGCCTACCCCTTTCATTCATACAACCCTTGATCAAACTGACAAAACGCCTACCAGATGTTCATGCAAATAACACTGCTGGTCCTTTTTTTCCCCTTGCCAACCACACATGCATACTTTCCTGTGCTTTATTTACAGGGCATATTATTTGTGAGAAAAACATAGTATGTACCAAATGCTGCTTACACAGAACGGAGGTAAAAGTAAGCAGGACTCTTCGCTGCACGGCCAGTCTAGTGGGAGAGGCAGATAATCAAATTAGGCAACACGATGAAGATGTATATATGACAAACCGGCAGAAGCAGGTGTCTGGCTGAAGGCTTTAAGGGAGTGCTACAGGAAGACTGAAAGACAATGGCTTAAATGTATTCAAACAACAAAGTAATCTGCTGTCAGCGGCCATCCCAAGGTCTCAGCTGGTGATGCCTGTGTGCAGGAGAACAGGGCTGCACTCTATGGCTTTCCAAGGCTGTGCTCAGATTGCCAGGCCTTTCTTCCAAGGTGCTTCTGGGTGGGTTTGAACTTCCAACCCGTTGGTTAGTATCCCACCTTAATTACTTGCACTACCCAGGAAGTCCAAAAGTAAGTAAGTTCACTGTGGGAAAGTAGTTGACAGATGAGATCGAAGGAGGGACGAGTAGCTCAAGGAATATGGTCCAGGCCAGGCCCGGCCCTTGGTGGGAAAGTGACATCAACTAATTTGTCTTTACAGTCTTGTTACTTAATCTGTACACATTTTGTGAGCAGAAGCTACATTTATAGACCAGACTCACACATGTTGTCAATCTCTCCTACTCCATCAAAACACTGATGCACTGCTCCAGCTTACGTCTACTCGTTCCTGACTCACATTGGAGCACACTGCCCGTCCTGCCCTGTTCACTCCCGAATTAAGCTTTTTGCCCACATTACTCGGAAAACGTTCGCACGGTTGATTCTCTGTCCTTTCAGTCTCATGAACGTGTTCATGGGAAACACGTCGGTTAAGCAAACAAAATGTATGTAACCATATTCTCCTCCCTAAACTTCTTCACAAGAATTGTTGCTAGGAGAAAACGGATGGCTTTAGGGTTCGGCTTGGTCTCTTTCCACGTGCCAGAGTAACGTAAAGCAGTAGTCAAGAAGTCCATCAACAGAGGGGGGACAGAAGTTTAACTGTCAAATCATTCAATGCATAGCAACAGGAACCCGCGACAAGCTGGCAGAAAAAGTCCCTGAAGCGTTAACTACCTCTCACTCCTACCAAAGACACCAAGGGGACGTATCTGGTAGTCGCAGATCCGCACCCGCTTTGCCTGCGCTATGAGTGGACGCTAACCGGTCAATATAAAAGAGAAGGAAGCGTTTCTTCCCAGCCCTACTCTTCAGACAGCGGAGACGAAACGGAGACAGGCACTCGCGGAAAATGGCGCCTTTTCCTCTTTGCCAACTTGTCTCACCTCTCTGTAGGTCCAACTTGGTTTCGCGGACATAGTTGTCCGGGTTCCGGCTCAGCATCTTTACCTTCATCTTGGCGACTAGCTCTCGCCACACTCCACGAGCCCTTCCCTACCCAGTTCCGCGAAGCCCCGCCTCCTCCTGCGCACGCGCTTTCCGCTGCTCCAGGTCTACTTCCTGTCACGTGGTTTCCCCGAACCGGAAGTCGGCCGCGGAGTCCTGCGGCGCTCTGTAGTTTCGCCGGCCCAGGTTACTAGGGGCGGGGCTCCAGCTGTTTTGCTCTCCGCCACAGCCTTTCCCCCGGTCTGCCGCCGTGGCCGCCGCGGAGGCGGGGCGGAGCCTGGAGCCCCGCCTCCCCGAGGTTCACCTCCGGTGCCCTGCGAGTCTCCTCTGCGCCGGTGCCTCCCAGCTTCGCTCCCGCGCCCTGGCGTCGGACTCCACGTGCCAGCCGCGGAAGTGGGTGCGCGCCCCTCAGTTGCTGCTCCCCCCGGCTTCCGTCGCCACGGTGGCGGCCACTGCATCTCGTCCCACCTCCGCGACCCTGAGCGCCGTGGTGCCGGCGGGCCCAGAGCCTATGACGAGCCAGGGCCAGCCAGCGTCCGGCTCGTCGGCGTGGAGCTCGATTTTCCGCCATGTCCGCTACGAGAACCTGGTGGCGGGCGTGAGCGGCGGAGTGCTGTCCAACCTCGCGCTGCACCCGCTGGACCTCGTGAAAATACGCTTCGCCGGTAAGAACCCTCTCCCACCCCGGGCCCCTCGCTGACACCCCGCACCCCCTCCTTCTCAGGATCCCGCATCCAGCCCGCATCTCTTCGCCCCTCTGGACGGCGGGTGGGGAGGGCGGGCTGGCGAATTGGGAGCCGTCTGACGAGCCTGGCACCTGACCTGGTTGCTGATGGAGCCTGGTCTCCTCGGCCTGGTCCGTGCGGTGCGGAGGAGACCGCTGGAGCGGACGCTCGGCTAGACGGGGGTGTGAGGGAGGGGAGCCTGCGGAAAGGTGCTGCTGGTGACTCCATCCCCGCGGGACGTGCGGGCTGGACGGATGCTCCTGGGCGTCGAACGGGAGGCTCAAAGCCGGATGTAGAATCACGCCGGGATGATCACATTTAACGGCTTAGCCACCGCTCCCCAGAGCCGGGAGGTACTTTGAAATCGAGAAACCGCGGGGTAACCGTGCTGGGCAGCTTTGCCGAAAGGGAGATGAGATGGCCCCTCACCCAGCAGGTGGTCTGGAATAGGTGTAGCAGTGAATTCCCTCCAAGGTGGTTTGAGTTTTGAGCGATTATCTTGTGCAAGGTGCTGCGATCGAACCAACCGAGGGACCGCCAGTTGTGTGTAAGCTTATTGTGTTGAGGGTATTGAGTTCATCAAGTTCAGTACATTGAAATGAACAGAACCCTTTCCAAGTTACAGGCAACACAAAATCTGGAAAAGATCCCTTCATAAGTCATCTGTATCACTTTATCAGGATACTTTTATGGTATTATCACTACAAATTAAGTTCTGCCCTCATTGAGAATTAGAGCTGCAAACGTGTTTTACCTTACAGAGTTAAGATAATTCAACTCAGCAGACATGTATTATATTATTATTGGTAGCGTACTGGATGGGACGGAGATCCTTGTCCTCAAGGAGCTTACAGTTTAATTATAGGATTGCCAATGGGTTTTATAAAAATGTTTGTACTAGATAACAAAGGCTAAGTTGAATAAACTCAAATACCAAAATAATAGAAGACTGGAGTGTCAAAATTACAGATTGCTGATGGCCACATTTGTTTGATAAGTGTTCCATAGATTAAATCGGATATCTGGAGAAGAGGCTAGAACCTTCCGTTGACAGAAAAGCAGTGGAAATTGGAATGATGTCCTTATTAGAAAAATCCACCAAGGCATACACAATTTTCATGGCATTACCATGAATACACAAACAGTCATTGTGATAAGTAGCATTATTAGGCACAAGCGAGTGAACCAAAGCTTGATCTGTATTATTATTTAGTAGCCTCAGCCATAAGGAGCAGGTTACTCATGGCAACTGTAAGGTCAGCAGTTTGAGTCCACCAGCCGCTCCAAAGGAGAGACTGACTGGCTATTCCAGTAGCGATTTCCAGCCTCAGAAACCTATTGGAGCAGCCCTGCTCTCTGTCACACAGGGTCATTATCAGTAGTTGAAATCTACTTAATGGTAGGGAAGTTTGTTTTGTGTTTCTTCTGTCAACAATTGTGTGCATTTTTTCAGAAGTTGGCTAAGTTGCTTAAGTCACAACTGTGTAAAAGATGGATCTGGGATTTCAGCCCAGGTAGTCTAACTCTAGAACTCACCATGCTACCTCAGTGGATCCCTGGTACACCTCTGAACATGAAGAAAACAATTTTAGACTCGGCTGCAGGTGTCACCCTCTGTGACGGTGGCTCTCAACCTTCTTAATGCTACCACCTTCATGTTGTGGTGACACTTCCCCCCCCCCCCCCAATCATAAATTTATTTTCATTGCTACTTCATCGTCATTTTGCTGCTGTTATGACCTAATGAAAGGGTCTTTAGAGGTCTCTACCAGGAGGTGTCTCTTCAGCAGAGTTGTGGTACCAAGGCCGAGCAGTAGCAGTTGACATATCACGGAGCCAAGGATGGTTGCCTCAGGTGTTGAGGCAGTGGTAGGATGCTGGCCATGCCCGAAAGAGGGGCACCCTGGGTACCTGAGAAGAGTGGTAATCTTGGTTGGATTAGGCAACCACTCAAGCTGAGGCAACTCATAAGAGGACTGAAATAAGATCTGGAAATTTATTTTTATACTATTTTTTTTGGGGGGGGGGCATCACTGCCTCTGGTGATCGCGGGCGCTACCCAGTGCTGCTCCTAAGAGCTGCCACTGGATTTGAACTGCCAAGCCCACAGACCGCAGTCCTGCACTCAGCCACTTAAGCCACCAGGGCTCAGCCCAAAATCCGGGGATTTAATGTTCTTGTCAAAGCAGAGCTTTGTATCACATTATCCAAGCACACGGTGTGGCTATAAATGAAGACAAAAGGGAAATCAAAGTACAAGACCCAAACCAGCCATGCGTCGTTGAGTCCACGCCCACGCTGACTCACAGTGGCCCTGTTGTCAGCTCGCGTCCAGTCAGTGCCAACTCTTAGCAACCTGACTGGCAGCAGAACGGAACACTGGGGGCCTGCGCTTTCCTCACAATGGTGCCTGTGCCCGAGCCCACTGCTGCAGCCACAGTGCCAATCCATCTCGTCGAGGGCCTTGCTCTTCCTTATCGGGCCCACATGAGATCAAAATAGTTGATTTTTAATCAGCTTCCATATGAGATGACGCATTAGATGGTAAATTCTGGTGCTATCAGGTTGTTGATCCTGAAAGGAACTCCCTCAGAAGGAGGTGTCCAGGGCATTAGAAAGATCAGAGGTCATTTCACAGGAGAAAGTGACTGGAACCAGAAGGGAAAACACAAAATCTCTTAAGCTGCTCAGAGAACTGCCATGTGGAAAAGGAGCTGCCTTATTGTGAATGGATCCAAAGAGCAGATGTAGGTTGGGTGGAAATTACAGGGAAGCTGCTTTTGGCCTGGCAGAATGGCGGGGTGCAGAAGTCAAACAGCGGGCTTGTAATTACGGGCAGTGGTTCCCGGAGAGCTCAGCAACAGGTTAGAACATCCTTGTGTTCAATGGGAAATTTGGATTAGATGATCATTGAGACCCTTTCAGACTTGAAGATTTAATTTTAAATGTAGAATGATGAGGGAGGTATGGATGATTCGTTCCTAAAAGCAACCTAAAAGCATGCATATTCTGCTTGTGAAAATTAGGTGTCTTTTTATAAACAGCATAAAAGAGTGTATGCCTGCTTGCTTTTATACCTGTCTTGTATAAACCTGACAACAATCCTGTGAGCAAGGTGATACTTCTCCTGTTTTGCAAATGAGGATGCCAGAGTTAATCAGGGAAGTTAGAGATCAAGCCCAATTCTTTCGACAAAGCCTAGTGTACTTTAATCTCATTTGATCCTGTAACATGGCCAGGTGAGTGACGGAAGAGTTGGACTTTTCCACCTCTGCCTGCCAATGATAAACAGTTAAGCTTCTCTACCAGGCTCCGTCCTATACTCTAAACATTAGCAGTGAAAGTCAGGGCAGGGAATGGATATGATTGTACCCAGCCAATGGAATTGTAATTCGTGTAAACTTTCTGGGTGGCAGTTTCAGCATGTGCTTATGTCAGCGGCTCTCAATCTATGGGTCGCAATCCCTTTGGGGGTCTTGGACACTTTCACAAGGGTCAACCGATTCAAAAACAGTAGCAAAATGACAGTGATGAAGTAGCAACGAGAATGATTTTTATGGTTGGGGGGGGGAGGTCACCACAACATGAGGAACTGTATTAAAGGGTGGCGGCCTTAGGAAGGTTGAGAATCACTGGCTTCTGACCTTAAAATCAGACCCCATTTTAGCAGCTAATTCAAGGAAATAAAAACTCACTGAAATCTTTTGTTTTACAGACTGTACTTTGGGACATGAGGGTCGTATAGTAACAAAAAAAGAAAAGTTTTAACTAGTGAGGTGAATGCTCACAATATAGTCTCTTGGGGGAAAAAGCGTACATGAGAATTCTATAAAGTACCCTAGACTATAAATTTCATGTCACTATAAGAGAATCACTACGGGGTATGAGAAAGGACCCCCACTGGTGCAGTGCTCAAGCACTTGGCTGCTAGCCAAAAGGTCAGTAGTTTGAATCCATCAGCCACTCCACAGGGGGAGAGGTGGCTTTGTGCTTCAGTGCAGTGTATGGGGCCTGAGGATAGTTCATTCGAAAGGAATATTTGTAAAGGTGTGATAAGGTTACAGGAAAACCAACAAAGGAGATAAGCCATCTCGGGTAGAGACATTGCTTGAGCTATATACCCTGAACATATGGTTGTTTAAAATACGTGAGCTCTTTGCTTTTGCCTCAGAGAGGTCTTGGAAGCAACCACCATGACCCTACCGAGCCACCCTCGAAAATCTGGCTAGGGGTTCAGTCTGATCCAGAAGTTTGGCCGCAGTGTGTTCCATCAAGTGGGGGTGGGGGATGTTGATAAAAAAA